>CANYLF010912347.1:0-11272 GCA_948193215.1 Bocquillonia castaneifolia | reverse complement strand
AAACATCACAACAGATAGAATTAGCGGGTACAACCTAGTGGAAACTTCTATTGGCCATTACATGCTAGGCTTTGACTCTTTGGTTCGGCTAAGAAGGCTCCCACAGAGTCGGACTCCCATTAACCATTGCTAAGATGGTAGGAGATCCAGTATGAGTTTCCTATTAACCGCGACCCATTAACCATTGCCAAGACGGTAAGCTGGGTAGGATACTCAATCACTGTGAGTGGTCCACCGATAATACAATCCAAGAAACTGGTGTGGAATCGTTGAATTGCATTATAAATGGTACTGGGGTTTATCAGGGACACCTAAAAATGCAGAACTACGTGCAATGCAAAAGGAAATAATGACCAAATTAATTAAAAAGATGGGAAATTGCTCGGAATCTTCATTCATTTTTATTTGTAAAAACTTCCCCAGTGGAGTCGCCACTGTGGACAGAGCGCCCGGGATGCAGTCTCAATATTGCCACTGCCCGTCGGTTGGTGTCCAATAGCAATGGTGACATACCCACTAAATGGATTTTTAAGTTTTATGAAAAATTTGGAGTCGCCACCCGAATTGCTTCGGGATCACCTAGTGATTAACAAACAGGTAGATTCTTTTTCGGGAAAATCCCATTCATCATCACACCAAATGATTTCTGGGTTCGGAATGAGTCATCCATACTTGGGGCAATTTCCCAGTTAATTAAGTAATAAGGTCATTATTTTCTGACAGAGACAAACAATATAAAGCTGTAAATCACCCAGAAAGTAGGATAAGATGAATGGGCGCGCCTAATACTGTTTCTAATCAATTTTAGTTCTACATTAAGTCCACTATGATTAAACCTGATGGATTGAGTGCAATTGGCTGTATTGCGGTAAGTTTCTACTGGTTTTAGTAGTAATTAGCCGAGTTGATTATTTCCTTATTTATTTACATGTAAAATATCCACAGTTAGTTTCTAACTTATTTTTATATTTTTTTGGATTAATATTTGCACATTAGCTTATTTACATTTTACTCGAAACATTGGAATGACAGTAATATACATACACCCTTAGAGAAATGATAGGGAAAATGGTTACAATTATATTGCAAGTTACAATTATATTTTTACTGAAAAGGTAAAACAATTATTTTGCAAGTTACAATTATATTTTACTGAAAAGGTTATCACAGAATACTTTTAATAGTTAAAAGTCAAAAAATTCGGATATTTTTTTAATAATTAGACCCAGAAAAATGTTCATTGAAGTGTTAAATTGCTAGGACATATATTACTATCAATTTTCTATGATTCTGGACATGTAATTATCCATTATAACCTATGTTTCAAGTGTAAACTTTTCTATACATTTATATATATGTAGTAATTTATGTCCCAGTATTATCTTACTTTTTTTCTATATATTTGTATATTTAGTAATATTTTTTACTATTTAAAAAAGCAAGTTTATAAAAAAATTGTTGTAATGAAAAAAATCATCCAAACATTCAATTCAAATCCTTTGGGGCTGTTTGATTTTCAAATTTCAATGGATTTATTTAAAATATTAAAGAATATTAATTTAATAAAAAAATCAACTTCTCATTAATCATTTAATCATGATATGTTACTATTTTATATTTTTTTCTCTATATAAAAATGAAATTTTATATAATTTTTGATGCAAAAATATACCAATAAATAATAAAAGAAATTTTATTAAAATTTTAGAATATTGTATATAACATCTTTTGTTGCGAGACTACATCCTACTCGCACTTAGACTACACTAATTTCAGTCATTTGTGGAAGAGTTAAATAAATTACAGGGATCAATTAAAAAATCAATTCAAATATATGTTTTTCCTTAGAAGGAAAAATAAAAGGATCCAATATTGTGGCTCATAAAAGATCTTACAGAGATGTTGAATAGGAATTGAGATGTTAAAATTGTTCACAGCTCCAATTTTCCATATCTTGTGGCTGGTTATGCTGTATACCTGTTTCACTTGGTGTTGATTATTTATAAACTCCTTGTTGGGTTACGGGTAAAGGGTAAATGATCCAATCCGATTAAATCAAGGACGCAGCGGAAAATTAAAATTTTATCCCTTAACCCACCAAGGACCACATGCGTTTCAAACAAACCGAAGGAAGAGATAAACAAACTTGCCTTTGTTAATCGATTCCAAAACTTTCTTCGTATTCTTAAGGTGCTGCCTTTGTGAAATATGACCACCCTCTATAAGTATCGCACATGAACGAACAAGAAACGACTGAATTGAATGTTAGTTCAATTTCGTTTTTCTTAAAAATGATTTTGTGTTCTTAGTCTTTATTTCTCAAGGTGGAGGCTAACTTACAATAAGTGAAGTATAGGATGTACATAAAAATGCTAGGGTTAGGTTAAAATGAATTTTTAATTATTATTTATTTAAAACTCCTTTTAAATAATAATAATAATTTAAATCCTAGTCCCTATCAAATAAGGAATTTATGTTTTAACCAAATCCACATAAAATCCTATACTTAATTAATTTTTTATTTGTAATTTAAAATAATCTTATTATTTTAAACTACTACAGAGAGTAATTCTTTTGTCGGATAAATTATTGTCCATAAGATAAATCGAATCTAGACAATAATACCAATAACCATTCTAGTTCGTTTTTAGTGTGCGACCCTATAGGTTCAATTAACGTTGGCAGTAGACCTAAATCACATTTTGAGCCTACAAATCATAAGTGGCCTCTAGCAAGACATTATGACTACCCAAGTTAAATGAAAAGCTGATGATCCGAGACAAGCTTAATATAGTAGATGACACAATCCTTTTATCTCACGATATCTTGATTGAATATAAGGCATGGATCAAGTCAAACTTATATCGCTCAATCTTTAATTTCTTGAAACCCAATTAGACTGACTAAACAAATGATATTGATCCCTATCAATTCATTTGAGCACAGCCATACATTTCTCAGTTTCAATTGTCGAGGGACCCAGAGATATCTCTCTTATATTAAGAGGGACAAATTCCATCTTATTTATTTATATCTAACTACATGATTCTTATTATGCTCAATCATAATCTTTATAATCATCCGGTTATGAACAATGTTTGATCATGTGAAAACATAATAATCCTCATATTGAGAACCATAGTAATTTCAGATCTAAGAATTTAATGTCACAACTATTAAAGATTAACTTATGACTTTGATCCATATAGTTATCTCAAAGTGGGTCGGTCCAATATTTGTTTTCAACAAATATATATGAATTCAATTTGTATCTCATGCACATATTAATCTCATGAATATCAATCAAACTTCATACTAATCTTAATTCATTGTTATTCCCATAACAATAATCAATTAGGGACATTTAGAATAATTAATAATATTATTCAAGGACATTATTATATAATAAACATGCAAATTATGATAATAACAAATTCAATCTTTATTATTAGTGAAAATACCATGTTCATACAATAGTTCTAGGACACTGTTACTAACACTCCCTATGGTAGTTGTCTTTATCATGACATTTGTCGGAGGTATTACCCAAGACATATGAATTGCTTTTTTTTTTTCTTTCTTTTTTCTATTTTGGTTATAGGCTGGTGCCTCTATTTAATTAAAAGAAGATGGTCTGCGGATATAATAAATGTGGAAATTTCCTCTTTAGACTAGAGGTAAGCATCGATTCGGTTTAGTTCGGAAGTTGGGTGATGAAACCGATCGTTTTCAAAAGTTGAAATACTGAGACCGAACCGAGCCAAACATAACTGAAAACCGCATTCCAAAATTACTTTTGAAATTAGTTCGGTTCGGTTATCAAAATTAAGTTCGGTTTGGGCTTGGCCTTTAGGCCTTCAAATTTTTAAGTCTAGAATTACATTTTACAAACCAAGTCCAAAATAAAAATGAACCTAAATACATTTTTCATACCATTTTAACGCATTTTAACTTAAATGCATATATTTCATTTAAAATAAAACTATTAATAAGTTCAAGTACAATATATGCTGCCAAAATATTCACATTTTCAAGTGATTGAATAAGAATTTTTCTATGTGTTGTGCACGAAGTGTAAGTGTGCAAGTGCATCTATACAACTATAGAAATGTGCAAAATATAGTTCATATGTGCAAAGTGTAATTAGTAATTACAAAAACCAGTTCAACCAAAAACAAAAATATACGCAGCTATCTCTACCTATCTCCAAAACTGATAAAGGAAAAAGAGATCAATTCTTCAAACTGTAAACTTGAAAGTTTCAATCATCATATGTCCATTGCAATATACAAAAAATACCAAAATATTTCCTAAAAAGTGAAAACAAAACAGGATCAACACTCAATAGAATCAAACATTCAAACAAATTATGAAAAAAATAATGCAGTTTGAGTGGGCTCAGGTGGACAAGTAATCATAGGTCATTTTATAAGGCGTTGTGATAAAGTAGCTACACAATTGTGCCTCCTTACCCATCAGAAGGCATTATATGTCAGACAACAAAGTGGTAGAAACATCATCATTGCCCAAATCAATTTACAATTAAAACAAGTTATAATTTGTAAAACAAATATGTAAAAACATATTGCAAAATTCACAAGTTCAAAAGAATGCAAAATCTCAATTTACAAGTAAAAACAGATTGCAAAAATAACAAGTCCAAAAGAATGCAAAATCTCAATTTACAAGTACAAACATAATGCAAAATTATATGTCCAAAAGAATGCAAAATCTCAATTTACAAGTAAAAACATAATGCGAAATTCAGCAGTTTAGAATTAAAAAGAATGCAAAGTGAGAGGTAAAAACAGATTACAAAGTCAATGAATTTTAATCAGGGCTTCCACCACTTATGCAAATAATGCAAATGCAATCACAGGTCACATGTACATTAAATAGGCAGCATAGGCAATAAGGGACAATTAATAAAAGCTTCCACTAGCAAATAATATTATCAAGATACTATAATAAGTCACAAACCAATAACCATAAATGCACCATTTCTTATTGCTTCCCCCATTTGTTAATTTGGAGCAGGAGTACCAACATTCGGGAGCTTTAAAACATAACAAAGACCAAAAGACAACAATAACAAAAAAGTGATATGGAGAAGTAAGCAAAATTAAAAAACAATAACTTGAATTAAATAAAACAATAAAAAACAGTAAAAATAGAAATCATTTTGTGACCTATTTCAAAAGATTCCAGTTCTTCAATTACTTCTTCCACCACCAATATGGAGTACAAAACTTTCTCAACCAATCTTGAGAACATATCAATGCTTCCACCAATTTAGGAGTCAAAGAACTTCTAAAACAGTCTAAAAACATGCCTCTATACTAAAGGCAGATTCTGAAGCAATTGTAGAAATAGGTACAACAAGAAGATCTCTAGCCACTCTAGATAGAACTGGAAAGCTATTTAAGTTTAGCTTCCATTTAGAATGTACAATTCATCATCATCAACAATTTGCTCACTCAAAAGACATCAAGCTCACTTTTCCTAACTGAACCACCCATTTCCAGTATGTGTTGCTTGAATTTAGCCTTAAGTAATGAGACAGGCCTACTCTCACTAGCAACAATAGAATCAGGTTTTTGGCTCACTTATGATCTAGTCAAATCAGTTACAGAAGAACTAGAATCAGTTGTAGAAGTAGAAGCATACATACTTTGGTACTCATCAAAGAGAATGGTTAGATCATTCACAACAGAATCAAAAAGCTTTTCACCTTTGTCAGGTCCAAACATGGTCTTAAGTGAAAATTTCATGTATGGAAACTTACATGAAGGATCAAACACATTAAAAGATTATCTTGTTCATTTTATTTAGATCCCCCCCAATACTTATCAAACTTTAGCTTCATTGTATTCCCCAAGTCCCTAATGTCAAAATCATCAAAATATATCATCCCACTAAGAAAAAGATGCAACTCACATATCTCTTAAAAATGCATATTAGCTGTCACATAAAGAGAACCAGAAATGCGCAAAGTGGCATTGTAAAAATAAAGAATGCATTGAGTGAATTTATTGACGATCATCCAATCAAAAGAGTCAGGGACACTATCATTCAGGTCTATCCTAAAAGAAGATTTTTCTTCATCATATTTTTCAAATACGCTTTGAAAGATACAAGCAATTTCAAGCATTAAATATGTGGAGTTCCATCTTATAGGAACATCAAGGCATATTGACCTTTTAGAATTAACACCAACAAACAGAATAAGCTCTTTAAACCTTCTAAGCCTGACAAGACTATTCCTCAAATATCTAACACAATCCCTAACTTTTGTGATAGACTCATACATATCTTTCATACCATCATTGACAACCAAATTAAAAATGTGTGCAATACATCTAACATGCAGATATGCACAATGTCTAACACTAGTACCCCAAGCAAGCAATCTATTTTTAAAAAAACTAATGGAAATGTCATTGTAGCTTACATTATCAACTGTGATAGTGAAAACATTTTTAAGCCCCCCAATCCCACAAACAATTCTCTAATGACTTACTAATGTACTCACCCCTATGTGATGTGACAGGAATAAATGATAAAATCATTTTATGCAGTTTCCATTCAATGTCAATCGAATATAATTAATTTTTTGAATGTTGGTCCGTTTGGGAATTAGTCTTTAAAAATGCCTTAAGTTTCAACTTTTCATCAAGAAACAACTGATAACAATCCCTAGTCACTGTCTATTAAGAGGGTATCTTAAACATATGACAAGCAATGTTCATCATCTTTCTAAAACTCATTCACTCGACAAACTTGAATGGTAATTCATCAACTATAATCATAAAAGCTATAGATGACCTAATATCATCTTGAGAGAACTTCCATGTTCCTAAACTACCAATCCCATTATGCTCAACCCGGTCTCATTCACATGTTGTACAGGTTGTAAAGTCAACAATTTCTGCCTACTTTCCCTACCATGAGGGGTCTTACCACAAGCAAGGAGATGTGCCATTTATACCAATATCTACTCTATAAACCCTAGCATAATACATACATCTAGCCTCAACTATCTTTTGAGCATTGTCAAAAATCTTGACAAAATAATCCCAAATAGGAGATCTGGTTACAGTCGGTTTTCTCTTCCTTTCTATTGGTTGTTTGGCCCCAATTATTTAAGCTTGGTTGGTTTGAGGCTGAGATTCTTCTATAATCATTGGAGAAGGAGTGGAACTGGCAGCATTTGTGCCACTAGTTCTATCTTCTGCATAGTTAGATATTTGCAGAGTAATAAGTAGATAATTAGTTCAAAATAAAGAAACACATAAACACCATTTCCAAATAACTCAAATTACTAAAAATTAATTTAATTACCTTTGTTGACCTTTTTGGGAAATTAAATCTTTGTTTTGATGTTGATAATTAACCTAAGTCAATACAATTAACAAGTATCTTTGTTTTAAGTATTTTTCAGCACTTATACATGTCATTCAGCTACAATGATCGTTCCTATTACATAATGATCATTTTGATTACAACGATCATTGTGAGAATTAATAATGATCATTGTAGTCACAATGATTATTGTAAATTTGAGCTATGATCGTTGTAGATGGAGAAAATATTCAACTCAATATCAAGTAAGACACATGAATGAAGAGGAAGTATAATGAACCACACAACGAGTTTGTTGTAAAGATAAGAACGATCGTGGTGAAGCACAACGAACTTATTGGTATTCAAATTTTAAATTAAAAATGCTTTAGTGTAAATTGAAAACGAGCTCGTTTCAATCACAATGAACTCACTGCTAATCACAACGATTGTTGTGAATGTATCAGCAGCACTTATTACACGATTTTAAAAGATTAAAAGCATGAAAAATGACAACAAACATCATGTGTGAAGCTGCAACGGTTTGAAGCTCAAGAGAGGTTATAAAAACACTTATTTAAGTCATCAAAGAGGTAATTAATAACTTTCAAACTTTGAATTACTTACAATTACCTCTATTAATTAAAAACCCTAAATTTTCTTTGTTATTCAATTATTGTTGACTATTGAGCCTTGTGTGCTCAATTTGAATTCCTTGTAAAGCGAGCTCTTAGGGAGTGAGATTTAGGAATTAATTGTGAAAGGTTTAAGTGTTTACCTAGATTAAAACACTTGGGATCAGTGGTTTCTAGTAAGAGAAATACTTGGGTTAGCCTTGATAAAACTCATTGTATATGGTTTAGTGTGAGCCTAACACTTGTATACTGTTAATTTGGTATAGTGGAAATCCCAATTGATAATTAAGGAGTGGACTTAGGGATTGAATTGTATCCCGAACCACTATAAATCATTGTGTTGTGGTTTATTTTTTTTAATTTTTATTTTCCACTAGATTTTTAACTTTCATTTATCAACCCATTCACCCCCCTCTTGGTTGCAAAAAGGATTTCAACCTCAATGTCAAGTAACTGGTTGTTACTTTCAGCAGCAAAAATAGATGACAGTATTAAATTTGGATGATCAACATGTATATACATAAAAATAAGAAATAGTTAGAACATAAAACAAATGAAATAACTAGAAGTAGAAACTCAAAAAATAAATAAACACTTAGGTTCTATGATTATACCTAGGATTGATCTCCAAAAACAAAAATAAAATCAATCCTAGTTTCCACCAAGAATTGCAGAAATCATATTGCATTAATAGACAATGCTTCCACCACTTTATAACTACCAAAAATATCAAAAAAATAAAAACAAAGCATAATTCAACATAGTAGAACAACGAAAAAACAACAAATTGAAGTCAAAATATAACAAAATATAATCAAAGTATTAAATTGATATATTGATCTATAAAATAATCATTGTTGACACCAAATTTTTAGATGCAGGAATGAGGAAGCGGTTTAGAGGTCCCAATGATGATTTCTTATGCTCAAAATTCATAAGTTGAGTGACAATAGCTCTTGTTTGATCACGTGAAATGTTTCCAAAACCATTTCGAACTTGAAAAGGCATGTTTTGAGCCAAGCTATCTATTTTGACCTAGAATCGTTCATTTTTCAAATGGTTTTGTCATAACTTTTCATACAAGCATCAAAATGGCCTGAAACCTTGTCTTACAATAGATTGGCCATTCTGCACATTTTTGTCTTCAATACATTTTTTTCAAATTTCGGTGTTTTGGACCTCAAAATGGACCAACGCCACTTGTTGCCTCACCGCCAGAGCAAGGATTGGCGTTAGGACATAATGCCACATGAGGGACTGGCATTGGGCCTCAACGCTAGTCCCCCTTATGGCGTTGGGCCGCAAACACCACAGGCCAAACTTTGGCTGCAAATCTCAAAATTTTTAAAGGATTTTGATATGTTTTCAAGCCCAAATTCAATTTTGAACTTACAGAGTGATTAGATATGATTGAATTTGAAATGTAAACTTGTTTTCAATCATCTAAATAGCATTTTAAATTCAAAATTAGATATTGTCATCTTTATCATCATTTTTAAACTTTAAATCACTTACAGATATCATTTTTTTAAATTCAAATGACCTTGACTCCCATACAGCCAGGAATTAGGATGAAATTCATTCTAGATTTATTGGGTTGGGATAAAAGCTATTTTGAATTTGAATTCAGCTTAATTGCCAAGCTACTGCACAAAGCCTCTGCCTATAAAAGGTACGCTCATTTCTCTTAAAAGGGGGAGACAAAACCTTTATGTATAGAAACTCTATGGAATTTGATGACACTCACAAAGACACTCAAACACTCTCCAATCATTTTCTAAGCATATTCATTACTTCCTGGGTTTTTAATTTTCAAGAACAAAATGCGTTGCAAAAGTGAACAGTACGTGATAAACAAACAAGAAAGCTCTCAAGCAACACTCAAAGCCTTTGAGGGACTTCAAGCCATTCCTAAGAGATTCAAGGTAAGTTTTCTATTCCTAATTTCATTGTTTTGCATCATTTAATCAAAAAGATGCATTTTCATTGAAAATCATGTTCTTCCTGTAACTTTCTTTAAAAATGATTTTGCATTAAAATCTCAAAATTGATGTTCTAAATCATGTTTATATGTATTAAAACTTTCTAAAATGAGTTTCTATGCATGTTTTATAAGGTTTTGTACATCAAAATTTAATTTTGATTGAATCATGATATTCATTATTCAAGTTATGGAGATTTCAATTTTCTTTAAACCATCTTTAATCTTTGTAAAATGATGTTTTCAATCACAAAAATGATGTTTCTAAGCTTTTTTTGATGTTTGATTTGCATTTATATAATGATTGGATCATTAAAATTGAGTTTTGATTCTTCACGTGAGTTTACTGTTCGTGTTCTGTAAATTCTTAATGTTTTTGTAACTTATTCGTATTTAGTTCTAGGTTTTATTTTTTCCATTCTAGATCGCTTTTAGGTTGTTTTACATCATAATTATTTATTTTCCATCATTTTTGGTTGATTTTTAGGCTTGGTAAACCCAAAATTGGCACTTTCATCATTTTTTGTGCATTCTGGAATTTTACTCCGTGAAAGCTAGACAAGCCAGTGGCATTGGGCACCAACACCAGTCCCTGCTACGGCGTTGGGCACCAACACCAGTAGGCCTTGTGGAGTTGGGCTCTCCAAAGGTATGATCAGTGGCCTTGGTCCCTATACAATCTTTATTTTTGTAATTTTCTACTTGTATGATGAAATCACATGGAATGCAATGATGAGGTAGGCTCCTAACTCTCTTTGGTAACTCCTAGATAGCTAAAATGTGCTAAAAATGGTTAATAATGCAAACTTGGTAATGGCATTAAGATAAAACAAGCTAGAAGGTAGGCTGTGTTGCAGTGTTACTATATTTGTTGCGATATTACATGTAAAATTCTCTAATGCTAATTGGTAATGTAAAATCAACCATTGGTTGTATAGAAATTCACCATATTTTCTGAATATCTTGTAAAAAGTAAGCTTAAATTTGTTGTTGTTATATTCTTGTGGTTAGTGGAAATGAAGGTAGACATAATCCTGTGAGTGGCTTATAAGAATCATGCCTTAAGAATGCAAAAGTCTGATTCCAGAATTTCTGAGGTCAAAGTGTCTCTTACATTCTTGGGGGAATCAAGACACACATCAATTATGATATTCTCGATGCCGGTTCGAGTAGCGACTCCCTATTAGCTCCTTATCCTAAACGCACAGTGTCGCTGTCGTAAGTCATGACTTGGATTACTGGGGAAACACTTTGTCCACAGTCACATCTACATTTTAATTTTTACATTTAAAGTGTGTGTGTGTGTGTTTGTACG
>CANYLF010911095.1:0-12463 GCA_948193215.1 Bocquillonia castaneifolia | reverse complement strand
GCAATGAAGTCTCCTCCATATTACAAATCAGACAATTGATCTCCATATGAGGAATAATATTCCAGCCTGCTAGGAACTTCTTTGATGAAATACGATCATGCAAAGCTAGCTAAATTAGAAATTTGACCTTTGGTGGAGCATATGAATTTGTTAGAAGCTAAAGCAAAAAGTCTTGGAAATTCACTCTTTAATGGTCATTGTCTCAACCAATTGTCACCAAAAGAATATTAAGGAATCATCCCCTGTGTTACAATGCAAATTAGAAAGAAAAATCATCCATATATGCATGCTAGTTATCTAACGTGCACTTCAAAATGCCTTTCCATAAAAATATTATTTCAAATAAATTTTGTATATATTATATATTTGATGATTATTAAAGATATATGAATATTTAAGTCTATTTTTAAGAATAAAATTTATTTTCCACATAAGAGACGTGAGAGATTATATAAGAAAATTAATGTGTATCAAACACTGGAAAATATTTTCCAACTAGTTTTCAGTTTTATAGCCAAACATCGGAAAATATTGTATTTTCCAGGAAAATTTTTTTCATGGAAAATTTTTTTCAAAAACAGATTATTTTCTGCGAAACAAACGGAGCCTTATAAACTAATTCATTTTCTATACGGGCCAAAGTTCAAGTTGTAGGCTTTTTAACTAAGTTCAATCCTTATAATATAATATACTGGAACGAATACTGGCCCATTTTAAAATCAGTGGAGTTATTATTTGTTAACAGATCTTAAGACCTGCAGTAGAGAAGATCACAAAGTCAACAATCTACTGTGTAAATAGCTGGTTTTGAATTTAGGATAGCTAGCAGCCTGGATGGAAGAACCTCATTCATTAATAGTAGTAATAGTTTAGTACTATAGTCTTTAGTGAAACATTCATATAGGTTCAAGTACATATATAGCTAGGTTGGATTAGTATTATATAGATATATATGGACAAGCAAGTTATAAAATGTGTAGTAATTAATCCTTGCTGTCTAAATTGCCTTCTATTGATTCATTAAATCTTGATAACTAGATCCATCAATTAAATATTCCCTATGGACAATGTTTACCTGATTGTGAATGTTTATAACAATTTTTCTCTTATTAGACTGTACCGTAGGATAAATAATTGAGCCAAGGGATTGTGATCAAGCGTGAAATTCAAAATTATTACTTGGGTAGAGGCGGAACTAGAAAAATCCGTTAGGGAGGTGGAGTCGTGAAGAACATGTCAAGCAAGGAATTTGAGATGGTTACAAATAAATCTCTGCTTCCTTTTGATTTCAAGACTCAATATATATACACAACGGGAAAGCTAAACAAGTTAACCCTAAACAAGACATGAAAAGACACTAATATCCTCACTTCTACCTAAAAAAAATACACAGCTATTAAATATAATTTGGAGCATGAGTATCGACCGTGCCCAACTTGCTAAGAAAGAGATCAAATTGTTGCTTCCCTAATGACTTGGTGAAGATATCAGCAATCTGAACATGAGTAGAAGCATAGGCAGGGGCAACAATGCCTTTGACAAGATCATCACGAAGAAAATGACAGTCAACCTCAATGTGTTTAGTTCGTTCATGAAAAAATGGATTAGCAGCAATGTGCAAAGCAGCTTGACTATCACAATAAAGCTTTATGGGATGAGGATGAGCGACACTAAGACATAACAGCAATGCCTTCAACCACTTCAGTTCACAGGAAGTTGTTGCCATAGACCGATATTCTGCTTCTACTGATGAACGAGATACAGTGTGTTGTTTCTTCGTCTTTCAAGAAATGGGAGAATTGCCAAGAAGAATAAACCAACCAACGAGAGAACGTCAAGTCAAAGGACACCTAGCCCAATCAGAATCACCCTAGGCATAAAGTTGCAGATCACTATCAGCACGCAACAGAATCCCCTGGTCTGGATTACCTTTCAAATACCGTACCACAGGCAGGGCTGCATCCCAATGTTCCAGTACAGGCTGAGGCATAAATTGTGCAAGCATATGAACACTATATGACAACTCGGGTCTAGTAACAGACAGATAAATGAGACGTCCAACTAACTGTCGATACCGTTCGGGATCAGAAAGAGGTTTGCTATTAGTCAAAGGAAGATCATGATTTTGATCTAATGGAAACCCAACTGGTTTTGCACCCAACAATCCCACTTCAGAAATAATATCCAAAGCATATTTACGTTGACACAAAAAAATACCTGTCTTATTCCGAGCTATCTCAATCCTCAAAAAATATTTCAAAACTCCAAGATCCTTCATATGAAAACATTTGTTCAGTTAAGCTTTGAAACGCTGTATTGTAGCACTATCATTACATAAAATAATCAAATCATAAATATAAACCGGCACATTGAGCTACAAATTGCCTCAATGTAAGGTAAAAAGAGAGTAATCTGAATATGATTGTTGGAAACCATGTCGTTTCAGTGCACCAGCCAATTTAGAGAACCAACATTGCTGAGCTTGTTTTAACCCATACAACGAATTTTGAAGACGACAAACTTTGCCAATATTGTTGGAATGAAAACCAGGAGGTAACTTCATATAGACTTCATCATCAAGATCACCATGCAAGAAAGAATTGTGAACATCTATTTGATGCAATTCCCAATTTTTAGCTACTGCGACCGCAAGGAAAGTGTGAAAAGTCACCATCCTGGCAACAGGAGCAAAAGCTTTAGTATAATCCAATCCTTCAACTTGTTTGTTTCCCAAAATCACCAACCATGCTTTAAATCATTCAATTGAGCCATCAGCGTTATACTTGATTTTATAAATCCACTTACACCCGATAACTTTCTTACTGAGAGGAAGTCATTTATTTCCAACGCCTGTATTTCATCTAGCATGGCCTTTCGCCATCTTTCATCCTCCATAGCCTTATGAAAGAATTGAGGTTCAATGCCTACAGTAACATCTGCCAAAAACTTGCGATGCTGTGAAGAAAAATTGTTACAGTTCACATAGTGAGCTATAGGATAGAGCGTACCTGAGGAGTACGATTGGGAGGACGAACATGTAGATGGGATCAATTTACAGACAGTATTAGTGACGAATTCTCGCAAGCGAGTGGATGGCACTTTGATTCGGTAACCACGCCCAAAACTTCTTCATTTGCATTGTCATTGTTGCCCCCCCTTACGTCGTCATCGTCAGAGTTGCCTGAGTTATCAACCTCTTCAGCTGTATCAACCGATGCCAACTGCTCATTCTCTGGAAAGATAGAACTTTGTCTCATAATATTCACATCCTCATCTAAACCCACACTTCTGGAGTGCTTAACATGACAAGCTTCATCATTGAGGGTTGTCAGGTAAGAAAACTCATGTTAACAAAACATAACATCATGAGAAGTGAAGAAGATGCTGGAGTCCATTTCATAAACTCTCCAACCCTTTTTACTAAAAGGATAGCCAACAAAAATGCATTTGCGACTCCTAGTGGCGAATTTATCTCCTTTGTGATCCTGATTATGAACATAACACAAGCAACCGAGTGCTCGCAAAGTGTGTCATTAATGGTGCTTTACCAAATAACACTTCATACGGAGTTTTTCCATTCGTGACAAATGAAGGCATTCTATTAATCAAATATCCAGCAGTCAATATGCATTCCCCCTAAAATTCTATAGGAAGATTGGCTTGAAAGCGCAATACCTGAGCCACATTAAGAATATGCCTATGCTTGCGCTCCACCCTCCCAATTTGTTATGGGGTTCTTACACAAGATGTTTCATGTACAATTCCATGTTCAACGAAATATTGAGTCATGCATGTAAATTATGTGCCATTATCACTAAGAACAACTTTTACATGCTTATGGAACTGACGTTCCACCACAGCAAAAAAAATTACACAACTTCAATGACACTTCCTTTTTATCCATTAACAAATAAATCCATGTTGCTCGTGAGCAATCATCAACAATTGTTAAGAAATATCTAGCTCCATAAAAAGATGGGGTTCGATATGGTCCCTATAAATCACAGTGAATCAACTGAAATATTTCTAGAGTTTTGTTACTACTAACAGGAAAGCTATCTCTTGACTGTTTTGCTTTTAAACAGACTTCACAATATTCATTTATCAAATTATTACCACTAGTAGAACCAACATCAGGGATCAACTCTACAACCTTAGAGGAGGGATGACCCAGCCGTTTGTGCCATATATCAAACTGATTGTCACGACCAACCTTCATAGCTGCTGCAGTCACCATCCCATGAAAGAAGTAGAACCCCTCCCATTGTTCACTCGCACCAATCAACATCCTTGAAGTGTGGTAATGTATAACACAAAATTTGTCAGTGAACTGAGCCACACAATTGGATTCATCAAGTAGTTGTGACACAGAAATCAGACTATAGAGCAAGCTTGGCACATAAAGAACATTTTTCAATTTTAGTTTACTGTTGAGCACCATTATTCCCTCCTTTGTGGCAGTAGTTTGATTCCTATTCGGAAGCCCCATAGGGCATTCTGCTACATCCCAAGTATCCTGTAAACATTGCAAATAACCTGTCATGTGATGAGAAGCACCATAATTAAGTATCCATTGTGTGGAAGAACAATTACCGAAAATTTTTTCATTTGATTCGATCTTTACCACACTCAAAAGTTTTCTCAATGTTTCCCATTACTCATTACTGAGGCCAGCAACAGCACTCTTATCAGATTCTGAAAGCCCAACATTACCCACAACTTCTGATGTCGAAGCTTGCACTGCATTTGCTTTAACTCCCTCACGTCTTTTGTTCCCAGAATTAGGGAGATACTGTCCTCTTTTATTTCATCTAGTTCCTCGTCCTGTCCTCCCCACCATTTAGTATATCTGGTAAGTTTAAAACAACTATCAGATTCATGACCTGTACGATTGCAATTGCCGCACATCACATTTTTATCTTTTCCTTCGCCTCGCCCTCGAGTTTTGGATCCAACCTGTATTGCAAAACTCATCACTTCACCGCTCTCTTCTTTTCCATGAGCAATGGTTCTCACACGTTCCTCTTGGACTAGGATTGAATAAACTTTATTCAAACTTAACAAAGGATCTTGTGCAAGTATGTTAGACCTAACTGCTCCATAAAGCGTTTCATCAAGACCCATGAGAAATTGATGAACCTTTTCTTCTTCTCAAATCTTTTCCTAAGCAGACTCGAGTTTGCATTTGCACAATCCACACTTGCATGTTGGAATTCGTTAATAAGTGGTCAGTTCTTCCCACAATTTCTTTAACTTTCCATAGTAAGCGACGATACTCAGTCCTCTTTGTTCGCACTCTATAAGTTCATACTTTAATTGTTTTATGTGTGGTCCGTAGGAAATTGCAAACAGTTCTTGTATATCTTTCCACAGATCTGCGCCACCTTCATATGAGAGATGGTTGAATGGAGTGTCGGTTCAATCGTATTCATAATCAATGAGACCAATAATGAGTTATTCGTCCACCAATCTTCAAGATCTGGCGATTCCTCATTCGGTCGCTTGATCGTTCCGTCAACAAAACCAAACTTCTTCCTTGCTCTTAACGCAGTGCAAAGAGAATGAGCCCATTCATCATAATTTTCGCCCTTCAATTGAATCTGTGTTATCAAACTCCCACGATTATCACTTGCTGCAATATCATATGGAGAAATCATTTTTCTTTAAGTTGTTTCACCAATTTTATCTTTTCCAGCCATGAGGCTCTGATACCATGTTAAGCAAGGAATTTAAGATGGTTGCAAATAAACCTCTACCTCCTTTTGATTTCAAGACTCAATATATATATACAATGGGAAAGCTAAATAAGTTAACCCTAAACAAGACATGAAAAGACACTAATATCCTCACTTTTACCTAAAAAAATATACAGCTATTAAATATACAATTTACAATAAAATATTGTGCTAATAGAACATAAGAAAAAAAATTAAGAAAAAAGAGTAATGGTACTGGTGAAAGTAGAGTTATGTATCGTTCATTTCGGTTTGTTCAGTTCTATAAATGTCAAAACCGAATATTCCAAAAATTCTTCAAAATTCAAACCAAACTAAACCATTATTTAGTGAAAATCAAAATTCAAATTAGCCGAAATTTATTTTTGGTTCGATTCGGTTTCAGTTTATTAAATCGTTTTGAGATTTTGATTGGATATGGGCCTTTTTATTCAAAATTTCAAAGATCATAAGCTTAATTAACCCAATTACTATAAATTATAAACTTGGAATAAGGAAAAGAATATTCACATTACAAAACAATTCTTCCAAACTTTTCAAGTATAGATAAACTCTTTTAAAGTATAAGTCTAGTTAGCTTATATAGTTATATATATCATGATGAACAGCTAAACTAATTGATTTAGTCGTATTTATAGTTTTAGATACAAAATGCAAAGTAGGAAGCAAGCAATTAGCTAATTACACCAAAAAAATTAAGGCTCCATAGTCCATAAATCCATAAATAAATATTAAAGGCAATGCAACCAACACCAGCAGCAACTACACTATTATATACAACAAAAAAATCCTGTATAAGCAATAAAAAGGGAGCAACTGCAGGCAGTAGAATGAAATTGGCAATTGACAAATTCATCATCATATGAATATGATCATATCTAGAAATTGAGTAAACTTGTAATTAAAAAAGACATCTCATCACTAATAACCAATCAACACCAAAAATATACAAGAAAATAATAGGAAAACATCAGTCCCAATTTCCTCTTGGTTTGTCATCTGAAAAAAAAAATTAGAATATCATTTCAAAAAGCAATAAACATGTTGAAAATGGATAAAATGAAAGCAAAATAATTTAGAAATTACCTTTCTCAAAGGAAACAGATTGGAATTTCAGTACCAAGTCCACAAAAAAGTCAACATGCGTTGATTCAAAAACAAACGATAAATGTTTGTTAGATATAAATAAAATGCAATTTAACCATATCAAGTGGAAAATAAAACACAACTAATTGAAATTTTACCTGTAATTGATCTTTTATAAAGCAGAACAGCGTTGTGCTTCCACAAAATTAAATGAATTATGTCATTTTATACACATTTAGAAAGATTCCACAATTCCAACTTCCACCACTTACAAACAGAACAAAAGAAAATTACCATAATATTATTATTATTGACAGATTTAAATAGACAAGAAACTACAAAAAATTAAAACACAAAATCAAAGAAGTAGTAGAAATAGAATAGATAAAAAATAATTATAAAACACTAAAAAAGCCACAAGAATGGTAGATTGGCAGTAGCCAAAAAAACACACAAACAGAGCAAATAACTCCTTCAAAAATAGAGACAACCAGATACTTCTATAGAATAGAAGGCTTTCAGCGTTTTCAACTCTCAGCTTTCAAGTAATGTGAATCAGCAATTTCAACTAAGTTTATAGTATTTAAGAGAAATAATGAGAGACACCAGAAAGCTTTTTTTAAAAAAATAGCAAAATGAGCAAAACCTTTAAACAGCAAAACAAGGAACAAATAACAGCATTTACAACAACACAAACCAGTCCCTCATAGCCATTTACAAATTACAATAAAGAGATCTAACAAAATATAAAGTCCAAAGTTAACAAGAAAGGGATCTAAGTCCATACACCTGTTTAGATCTTTGATTTTTTATCTTTCAAATCTATTGAGAACTACAAATCCATCAATAAACATAAAAAAAAAACCAAGTTAATATGGTGAACCCGAACCGTAAATCCATCAAAAAAACTTAAAAAAAAAACAAAGAGAATCAAGTTATCAAAACTGAAAATACCTTTACTCGACCAAAGATTGAAACTTGAGGAGTTTATTTCCATCAAAGCTTTATAATGTGAACATGCAAATGATAAAACAAAAAATTATACAAGATCAGAGGCATAATCATCAAGTCAGTATCATAAATCATGCGTAAAGACAAAGAAACTTGCTTTTAAACTTTAAGCTTTCACATTCCAATGCTATTTCTTGTGGATTTGTGATGATAATTAACACATGCAACCAACATTCCTCTCTTATCATAAACTAGTTATACAAATTTGCAGACTTAAAGTCTATCCATTTCTCTATATGTTTTTAATGGCCATGGCCCATGTGTTAAAAGTATCACCATTGAAAGAGCATCTTTCTCTCTCATTATCAATGGGAAGTACTGTATTATTAGATTAAAATATCAACCCTACCCATGTGTTTAAAGGAATCAAAATTGGTCTATTTTCACCTTTTTCTTTACTAATATGCCTCTCTCTGTTTATATACAGCACTTAATGCTATAGCTTCAATGTACAATTAAGCCAAATCAAAAAGAAGTCTTTTGGTTAATATATTCCTTCACATTTTTTAATTCTGTTGATGGGTTTTCAAGATATTGTTGCAGTGAACTTGAGTTACAGGAATCGGTACGAAAAGCTCATTTCTTGTGATGAAAAGTTGGCAAGGCCTGAAAGAAAGCTGAAGAAGAGGAAGAAGAAGCATAATTGGGTAAAGAAAATGAATGGAGGACTAAAGGGTATTCGATTATCTCGTTCGAGGAAATTTACTTTCAGGGCTTTTTATTTGGCAAATACTATTTTTCTATCCTAAAAAATGAATCAAATCCCAAATATATCATGAATTTAAAATTGTTCGGATTTAGGTCCGAATTTTACAAGTTGTTTTAAATTTATCCATATTTCAAATAAGAATTATTTATTATGGTTTTTTTTCTTTCAAAATGACGTAGTTTTAGTTTGAAATGATATCGTATTAATTGACACATTTGAAGGATTGATATATTTGGAACAACTTGTAAAATTTGAATCTAAATCCGAATAATTTTAAATTCAGGATATATTTGAGATTTGACTCATTTTTTAGGATAGAAAAATAGTATTTGCCTTTTTCTTTCATGGAGTTACCAAGCAGATTTGCTAGAGTTTATGGTGATATTATTAGCAGAATCAAAATGATGGATGATTTTTTTTATCCAAATTTCATATTTTCTACTACTCAGTTGGGACTTCCTGTTTTATCCCATCCTTCTTCTGTTAAATTTAGAAGAACTAGTGCAATTTCTTTTGGTAGAACTTTGACTTGTGTTCTCTAACTGAAAATGAAGAAAAAAAGATTGTTAAATAAACTTCTTTTTATTTCCTTGCAATATTGTAGCTAATCTTTCTTTCTCATTACCTCTACTCTCACACTCTAAATATGCATGAGAGAATGAATGACACCATAAGATCTGGTTAGTGTTTATAATATGTTGATATGATCTTTTTTTAAAGTTTTTAATCTTTTTTTATATATACTAGTCGTTTTCTCCACGTGCTCTACACGTGATACTCGTTACTGATATAATTATGTTCTCAAATTATTTTTCTTACTTTTTAAGCTAAGCCATATTACTTGATTACCAATAAATTTATGATACAAAGATAAAAATTTATAAACCTTTTTAATTTTAAGTCTTTCATTTTCTATTCATGCATTTTAATTTTATGTCTTAAATCTTTAATCCATGCTTTAATAGCTTGAATAATGAAAAATTTTGTAAAATTAGTTTAATCATTTTTTTAGAGAGAAGAACAACTCTAAATTTTCAGTATTGCTTTTGTTAAATTTATATATCTCAATATCTAATTACAACTTCCTACAAGACCTAAAAGGATTAACACTTGTTTCAATTAATTACAAGTAGCTAATCCTTTCATAATTTAGATTTTGACAAAGACTGAACGTCACATAACTTTTGATTTCTAACTAACTTTTTAAGTATTTACAGTCTTCAAATGACCATGATTTCTTCATGACAATTATAGATATAGATTTTATCTTGAATTTAGGCTTTTAAATCACTCAATTCCGAATCTTTTAACTCAAGTTATAGCTCGTCGAATGTGTTACACTTTCAAGCTGCAAATTCAACATTTCAAGCTGCGAATTCCACAGTAAAAATTTGAATTTCCTATTACAATTCAATATAAACACAAATTTAATTTAAATAAACTAATTAATCACTAATTCTACTCTAATCAGAATCTAAATTTATTACTAAATAGACTTAAATAAATAGTCGATGGCGATAGTAAAAAGAACACTCAAACTAATAAAAAAACATTTAAATTATATATATATATATACACACACACACCTTTTAAATATTAGGTTTTCAATCGTCAATTCATTCCTCAATAGCTTGAATGATGGAAAAATTTATTAAATTAGCTTCAATATTTTGATCTATTTATCTCTATCAAGATATAACTACAGTTTCTCATAAGTCCTAGAAAAATTATAAGTTGTACTAATTAATTTCAAATAGTTAATTATTTTAAATTTTTAATTTCAACCAAGAGTACACATAGCTTCTGATTTGTAACTCACTTTTCCGGTTTTTACAATCTTCAAATAGCTACAACTTATTCATGAAAATTGTAGATATCAATTTTATCTTGAATTTAGGCTTTTTAATCACTTAATTCCGAGTCTTTTAGGTTAAGTTATGGCCTGTCAAATGTGTTATACTTTCAAGCTGTGGATTTAACATTTTCAGGCTACGAATTTTAAATTAAAATTAAATTTCCTATAAAAATTCAATATAGACATGAATTTAATTTAAATAAACTAATTAATCATTAATTCTACTCTAATCATAATTTAAATTTATTACGAAATAGACTTTAAATAATTAGTTGATGGCTATAGAAAAAAGAGCACACAAACTATAAAAAACAAATAATTCATGGTTAAAAAAATAAAAAAAATTTATATACCTTTTTAAGTTTAGGTCTTCAATCTTTAATCAATATTTTAATAGCTTGAATGATGGAGAAATTTATGAAATTAGATTCATTATTTTTCATTAATGAAAGAAAAAACCCAACTAATCTTGAATTAATCATTAAAGCCCTTGGGTTTCTTGCACTACTAGAAAATTTTGTTTCTGCGACGGCCAATTCTGTCACAGAATACTAATTTTCCGTTGTAAAAAAGCATCTGCGATGGAATCTGAGACGGAAAAAAGCCGTCTGCAAAAATCGTGACGCAGATTTTTTGCAACGAAAATATGTGATCCATAGCAGAATCTACGACAGATATTTACCACAGAGGATGCGCTGTCGCAAAGTACAAAAAAAATTTGACGAAATTTGCTACGAAATTTACGATGGATAATTCCGTAGCAGAATTTATTTGCGACGGACGTTTCCGTCGTAAAATCCGTAGCAGATATCATTTTCTGCTTTTGAATCTGCGACGGATTCTGTCATCGTAAAAAATCTGCAACGGAGAAACCCGTCACAAATTCTATAGCAGAATTGAATTTTTTTTTTAATTATTGATTTTCGTGATAGAATTTAATCCGGGTTTAGTTGTGATGTAGTAATACTCATTTTACTGTATAATAATTCGTAATCAAAACGGAAACCAAAAATGAAATTAAAAATAGACAGCAGTTAATGAATGACAATGTATATAATATATCATAAAATGATATATGGAAAAATTGTACTAAAAGTAAGAATAAATGTGATAAAGTGTGAAGAATAAACCAATAACGAATAAAATAAATGAAAGTATTGTATGCACATGGAAAACATAAAATGAACTAAGGTGGTGGAGGGATGGAAGGATCAGAAGCACCTCCAGGTGTCGGAGGGATAGTAGGATCTGAAGTAGCCGCTGAAGTAGAAGGGGTTTGCTGGGATGTAGCAGGTGCAGTAGGTGGATCCCCCGTGTAAATGAAAGGCTGTGGAGGCACGACCTCATCCTCTGGGAAAGTCACAGTGGCGACCCGCACACTAGTCTGTCGCACAGCTCTAGTCAGAACATCAATCTGCATTTGAAAACGCTGATCGAGCATCCGCATGATGTCCCTAGTAATTTCAGACCTCAACTGCTCTCGGTCCGAATCAGTCTGCTGTAAAGACGAGGCTCGCTGCTCGAATGCTATCTACACGGTCGCCTGAACGACACTAAGAAGGACAGGATCAACGCTCGCAGCGGACTGCGGGGCTATGGCATGCTGCTGCGATGCAGATGCTGAAGAAGGAACAGAAGATGCACTGCCATAGAATGAGTCAGCTGTCGATCCCAATCCATATACTCGTGACTTCTTCATGCCATCAGCTGCGAGCCAATACAGCTCATCATCAGTGATTTCCTTCCTCTCTAACTCCGCTGCCTCCTTCAGCTCCATAAAACATTCCTACAATAATTGGAAGTTATGAATTGATAGAATTAAAGCAAGTGCAAACAAATAAGTTAGAAATAATATCAATTATGGTTAATCTGTAAAGAAATAGTGAAGTGAAATTAAGAATGGCTTACATAGATCGTCGCTGATCTCTGATCAACAAACCGCGATCTATCATTGGGATCTAGGTGCGTCTCCATAAACACCTTGAACGTAGTTAGAGCTTCTCCCGTCTCCGCCTCCTACAAATGTGAAATTTCATAAATTGCATCTTATTTTACAAGTATCAAAAG
>CANYLF010910957.1:0-11560 GCA_948193215.1 Bocquillonia castaneifolia | reverse complement strand
AAATCATGAAGGAGATTCATGCAGGAGTATATGGACCCCACATGAGCGGACATACTTTAGCAAAGAAGATAGTCCAGCAAGGATTCTACTGGGATAAGATGGATAGAGATTGTATCAACATGGTCAGAAAGTGCCATGAGTATCAGTTACACGGGAATAAGATACATTTGCCCCCAACCGAGCTTCATAATTTAACATATCCTTGGCCAGTCTCAGCTTGGGGGATAGACATCATCGGAGAAATAAGGCCGATAGCTTCTAATGGCCATAAGTACATCATAGTGGCCATTGAATACTTTTCAAGGTATGTGGAAGCCATCTCACTGCCAACTGTCACAGCAAAGGGTATGGCTGAGTTTATCAATAAGAAGCTCATCAACCAGCTTAGGAAACCACATCACATTATTTCAGAAAATGGTGTGCAATTCCAAGGAGAAACTACAAATCTGCTAGAAAGGGAAAGGATCGTGCATCATAAGTCCTCGCCCTACAGGCCACAAGCTAACGAGGTAGTTGAAGCTGCTAATAAGACTATTAAGAAGATCCTGGCCAAAATGGTAAAGACCTACAAGGATTAGGCAGATAAACTACCTTTTGCAATCATGGGTTACAATACAACCATACGAAGTACAACAGGGGAAACACCATATTCATTGGTATTTGGAGGAAAAGCGGTAATGACAATTGAATCCCAGGTCCAATCACTAAGAGTGGTACTAGAGGCTTAAATTCTTGAGGCACAATGGGCTAAAGTAAGGTACAAACAGCTGTTGTCTTTAGAAGAAAGGAGAAAGAAAGCTCTCCATTATACGCAAGTGTATCAGTAGAGAATAGTAAGGGCTTTCAACAAGGGAATCAGAGTCAGGCTAATCAAAGAAGGAGATTGGGTGTTGAAACAGGCCAGGCCCATTACATTTGATCCTCGAGGAAAGTTCAAGCCAAATTGGGAAGGTCCGTATCTGGTCAAGAAGATCATGTCTAAGGGAGCTGTGAAGATTTTAGATCTAGAAGGGAATGAGTTCGAGCAACCCATAAATATTGATCGTCTTAAGAAATACTACCTTTAGAAAAAAAATGTGTGACAATAATAAGTCCCGATAAGTTGAAAACCCATTTTTGCGGCTAAAGCAAAATAAGGGAGCTCGCTAGAGTGAAAACCTTGCAAAAAGGCATTCTAGGCAAAAATTAGGGCAAAAGGCCTGCTAGGGTGAAAACCTCATAAAGAGGCAGTCTAGGAAAAAATTAAGGCAATGCGAGAAGAAAATAAGGAAGCAATAATATCAAGTGTAAAAGTTAAAGTACGCTTATTGTGCTAATATTAATAAAATGAATCTTTTGCAAAAGAAAAGTGTCAAACTTTCTTATAGTACTTGATTTTGTGTCTGCATAACTAAAAAGCTAAAACATTGCATGAGTAAATGAAATGGTTATGAGACCTAATTCCTCTTGTGTTTCTTTAGACACATGATATTATCAAAGCTTGCATTCATTTCCTTCCTTACATCCTCTCTTGCTCTTTTCGCATTATTTCTATTGCTTGTAACATACAGTTCAACACCCTTGCCTTCATCATCAGACAGCTCAACCTACAAATAAAGCCATGCCATCAGATCCATACTTGTAATGAGGTGAACAGGTCAGCAGTGGCACTTACCAGATCAACCCAAGCCTTGTATTCATAATCAGTAGTGGGTCATTGGGTAAAGCTTAGACTCCTTGCAAAAGATCTACTAGCCCAATGAGAACAGATCTCCCTCAAAAAGAATGGAGTAATAGCATAAGGAGTAAAGGATGGAACATGATGCAGTATTCTTTGAGCCTTACCATATTGCCTACATACTCTAGATGGGGTATAAAAGGTAACAGTACCAAAGCTAACAATCTGCACACAGTTGTCTATCACAGAGGCAGTGATGAAGCTCAATTTCCACCATGGATAGTGCCAGCAGATCAACTCCTCATTCCTGGATAAGAGAAAGTTAGTCCAACCGCCAAAAACCTCTAATGCAGCACGTTAACCTTTGGATAGCACATGTCCTCTAGCTTGAAATTGTCGAGGCCTGTAAGTTGTAGGGTTCCCTGGGGGCATCAATATGCCTAGCTTTTCCTTTAACCAGATCTGGTTAAAAAGGTGTCATAATGAATCAGTCAAGATCAATAGAAGGGAACATAGAAGAGAGATAAGGAATGCATACCTGAAGGAGTAATGGGCTACCTCGAAGGCGCTGAGTTTGATGGAGTCTAAACTGACAATGGTTTTAGCCAGGATGATAGTGAAAAGGGTTATGGCCACTTTCAACTTGTTCTATAACATGAGCAATCTGGAAATTACCTCTTCCTTCAGCAGAAATAAGTAAGAATTGGGCATAAAGGCAGAAGCTGGTGATCCTTTGCCAAGACCTGCTATTCTTTGGCTTAGAGCTTCCCATTCCAATAAGGGTTAAGTTAGGAGAGATTGATCTTCAATACATGGAATTATCTGACCTAGGGTTAGTCTGAAGAAACCAGCTAGAGATTCTGGAGTTTGATTATAAGCAGAGGGTAATGCTATAGGAACATTAGAACGGTGTAACTTATTAAGAATGCCTTCGAATTCTTCAAATAGGGGGCATAGCACAACTCCATTGAAGCGGAAGACATGATGTTTGATATTCCAGCATTACGAAGCAGCATGAAGGAGTTTGATGTCGAATTGGAAAATTAGGAAAGCTCTGAACTCTGTGAGATGTTACTGGTCTAAAGAATTTTAGGTTTCTGTTTCCATGCTTCCTAGATGTTTTCTAAGAGTGTTTGCAAACTTATGAAACATCTTTAAACTTTTGAAGAGGGTTTTTGGTGTTTTCTAATGGATTAAAACTACCCTAGGAGGTCCTATTTATAAATCACGAAGTCTGGGGAATTCCTGGTTCGAAAAGGAGTTAAAACAGAGTGAAAAATCATGGAGAAAGCCCAAGAGATGAAGAATTAGCGTTATGGACCAACGCTAGTAGGAGAGTGGTGTTGTCACCAAACGCCAGTCCCTCTGTGGCGTTGGTGTTAAACGCCACTTCACTAAGTGGCGTTGGGCCCTGACATGATTCCCCTCGGTGATTTGATGATTGACGTAGATTTTTGGAGTTCTAGGTGGATTCCATGCACAAGATTTCATACATATATGATTAGAAACCATAAGGAAGACATACATTCATACATAAATCCACAAAATCATGAGCTAGAAAGTTAGCATGCATGGTAGTATTGGAAACATACATACATGCATCCATAAATGTTGAATAACCATGCATACATCCACATATTTTGTACCAAGTGTATAAAATGCAGGTACATATCAATGTTTGATAAGTAAAACAAGTTGAAATACTGAAACAAGGACATCTACTTGTCCTCCTCTTCCTATTCCTCAGACTCCTCAGAGTCCTCCTCATCACCACCACCTGGCTGACTCTCAGTCTCACCGCCAGCATATTGCTCACCAATCTGAGCTACACCAGCTCCCTCAGTTGGAATATCCAACACTGCAAGCTGAGCCTTCAACTCAGCAACCATCCTATAAGAAAAGCTGTGAGCCTGCCTCCATGTATCACAGGTCTCTACCAGATGGGCCTTGCTGGCCTGAAAGTATAAGGATAGTTATGAGACCTCATCGATAGAAACTTGGGTGAATAAAAGAGTTAGAATCCAAACACAGGTATAAAATGAAGAAAGAATGTCAAGATGACTTACATGAGTACATCCATCTGTATAAGAAATGGAAGGATCAGCTACAGGACAGAAGGTATGCTCAACTAGGCTAGCAACAGTCCTATGATGAACTGAAAGCCTAGGATACTCTGTGATATGACCTAGCACCACATCCCCTTGACTGCTAGATTGATAGTGGGATGGACGAGGTCTCGTAGCCTCTAGACTATGCATAGCTCCTCTAGTAGAAGCATAAGTCCTCCTGCTCGGCCCGGGGGCAATAACCGGCCCAGGACTGGGGGCATAATCATCATCATCATCATCAAAGCCTCTAGAATCTCCATCATCCTTGTCCTCATCAGAACTGGAGAAGGTCACAACTCCCATAGATATC
This sequence comes from Bocquillonia castaneifolia, assembly GCA_948193215.1. NCBI lineage: Eukaryota > Viridiplantae > Streptophyta > Magnoliopsida > Malpighiales > Euphorbiaceae > Bocquillonia > Bocquillonia castaneifolia. Next base: position 7,485 of record CANYLF010910957.1, on the reverse strand, counting down.
TGAAAAGAGAAAGTGATTGTGAGTCATGTAACCGAGACAGTCATCTGAGAAATGAAGAAAGGATCGCATCTTACCTTAGCGAGCATCCTAGCTGATAAAGGTAGAGTCGGGAGGCACCGTGAATGTAAAAAAGAAGTGTAATCCTTAGAGCGAGAAGGAAATGATGTACACTCAGAGCCATCAAGAGTTGTAGTAAGAGTGTGGTTCGTCAGCTCGTGTCCCCAGAACATGTCAATAGGAGGATCACGGGGCCTTCTGTGAAAGCCGAACATGTACTGATGACTAGTCCTCTCTCCCAGGAACCACATCCTAAGTCCTAGACCCTCTAGAAGAATCTCAAATCATCCTTAGGCAAGGATGCAATGACATAGGCGACAATCCCTCCATCGGGCCCATCCATCCCTTGTCAAGCTGAAAAGAAAGAATCAAGGTAAGTATTTTCCAACTCATGTCAGTTGCTTTGAGCTAACAAATTTGCTTTTATATGTTTTACCCTAGAAGCAGTCAGTGAGTTAAGGTACACGCGATGACCATTGACGTCAGTAGCATGAATGCATAGTCCAGTAGACCCCAACGTCTGAAGACAGGGAATGTATATCTGCGCTCTAGTGGGAAGAACTGGCAAACTCAAGCCTAGCTCAATGGCCCAGACCTGCAAAAGAAGAGTCAGAGAAGTATAAAAGCAAGTAAAAGCAGACAAGGAAAGAAAGAGCCAAAGTAACTCACATGAGTGGCATGCTAGAAGCCGTAAAACTTCGTACCACCACAGGAAACCCTGTCCCTGCAAAGGTATAGATAGGCTAAAGCGGGGGAGCCCCAGTCGTACCCACTCATATGGTCAAAATCTCTCTGAATAGGGATGAAGTGCAAGCTGATGGTAGAGTTCATATCACAGAAAATGGTGCTACCCAGCAGGTACAGAATGAAGACACGGGCCATCTGATCAAATCTCCAATCAAACTCTGGCCTATAGCTCGAAAGGTGTCTAGCTAATGCATCAACATAGAGCTTCTTGGAGCTTTTCCACCCAGGAACCATGCCTAACATCCTAAAAGATATACTCATTCTGAACATCATGATGGACTGAGTATATCCCTCCATCCCAGAAGATCCGCTCACCAGCACAAGCTAATCCAGTAATAGCAAAAAAGGAAGCTGAAGATAGAGTATACTCCCCGTATGGCAGCTGAAATGTATGGGTAGTGTCAAACCATCGCTCCATCGATGCCTGCATTGAACGGCAATCACATCGGGAGCTCACGTATTCATCCACATTCTCAGGAAATGTGGAAAGAAGAGGGCCAAATCCAGCCTGGAGTACTAGGGCCTGCACACCTAAAGGTAATCCTCTTCAAACTACTCGGACTTTGGAAAAATTTGCATTGTAGGAAAAAGTAGTCTCATCCTTTTACAAGATAAATAACAAATATATTTCCTAACTCAGTCGTCTACTTTTTAGCATTTTGTATATCTAACCTTGGAGGCCAACAAAACATTCATCTATGCATAATTATATTTAACATTCACTCATGCATAGTTATTTAATTATTCATTCATTAATTGCTAAATTATTTCATTTGTTATTCATACATTATTTTAACATTGTTTTAACATCATTTTTGTACATTAATTATTCATTTAACACCATTTTCGTCACATATTATCATAATTTGTCCATAAAATGTGTAAATCATGTCTAAATCATTCATAACTTGCATATATCAGTCTATTTTTACATGTTAAATCATCAAAACATGTATCGAAGGACTGTTCAGAGTCCGAAATTACTATCGGGACTGAGACTAGGCTCAACGCCGGTCCCAGCAGTGGCGTTATCACCAACGCCGGTCATATGACTAATGTTGGGGCAACGCCACTCGTGGCAGTGGCGTTGTACCCAGCCCAGTCCCGTTGGGAGCCAATTCAACTTTATTTTGTAGATTTCTGACAAAATTCATAATGCTCAGTCAAAATTTAATCAAATTGAAGTGTTTAAACACTTACCCGGTCTCCAATTGAGCCACAGAGGTTGAATCTGGCATTTGATAGTGGAGAAATCCTTCCTCCTTTTTGAATTCCATCAGAATCAGCTTTTAATACCTCTTATCTAATCCGAAAGAGGCTAATCAGGTTCCAGACGGGTTCCAAGTCCGGATTATCAGCCATTTTTCTTCTTTTTTGAAGAGATTTGGTTAAGAAATGAGGAAAAGAGAGAGAAATGAAGTTTGGATAAATTTTTTAATTTTCTTTGCAAAAATAAGGTGCAGCATGCCAATTTATAAGCCAATTTGGCAAATTTTCATTTTGGTCCCTGAAGAAAATTTTCAAAGGACAGAAGTTTTATTGCAAATAAGTCCTAAATCAAAATTAAGGCTAGAAGAGGTCAATTTTAGTCCAATTGGGGGCAAAATTCAGAGGATTAGTAAGAGTAACAATCAATAATAGTCATAATGACAAAGAATAATAGAGGATTGCAGAAGAAATGACAGACACTATAGAAATTTTCTTTTTCGGGAATCTCTTTTCTTATTTCAAATTTATAAGATATTTGGAGTGAGTATGAGCATATAAATGGTTATTTCATGTCTGAAAGATAGTTTTCCTTAGTTAGTGTAATGCCAGAAATATTTTGAGGGAGTTTTCTTTTTCCCAGCGGAGTCATTTCAAGCACAATTATCTGGAGTTGTTCTAATTAATAATCAAAGTAAGAAATTCTTTTTCCCAAAGTGGAATAATAGAAACATCCCCATTGGCAGTCGGAATCCAAGTTTCAGTGAATAAATTATCCCCTAAGCCAGGATAGGATTTCTGCATATGGATAGTATTCCAATTTCCAAGGCAGGATAGGATTCCTGTATCTGGATAGTAGTCTGAATAGTATCTGGATAGTATTCCTTCCTGCATCTGGATAGTATTCCAATTCCCAAGTCAGGATAGGATTCCTGCATCTGGATAGTATTCCAACTCTCAAGCCAGGATAGGATTCCTACATCTAGATAGTATTCCAACTCTTGATCTAGGATAATATTCTTGCACCTAGATAGTATTCCAAATTTCTCGCCAAGATAGTATTCTTGCACTTGGATATCATTCCAATTCTTCACATGGATAGTATTCATAAATTGCATATTTCCCCATAAAGTTGGTCAAGGCAGCTGAGGTCCGAGATCAAATTCCTAAAACGCTGAGAGCCTAGTCAGGTAAATCCCCGTGGAGTTAAACCAAGGCAGTTGAGAACCAAGGTTAAGCTTTGCACACTAAAGTCGAGCTACATAATTCTTTTCAAAATTATGTGTTTTGGCTTTGTCATCATTTTTCATATTATAGGATAATACTACAAACCTCCGACAATGCGGGGGCAAACTCTTAACACCTAATTTTTGACATAGGAATACAGAAGCGGCTCGGAGGCCTAGTTATGATCATTCATGTTCTAAGTAGCATGAATTGAGTTTATATTACATTTTAGAGATTATATTTGGTTCACTTTAAATGTTTTCTGAGTTTGCATAACATGTTTTTCTCCAAAACCCGGTTTTGAGCATAAACGATGCATTTTTAGATGGTTTTTATCATAACGTTTTCTACAAGTTTCCAAATGACTTGAAATTTTACTGGTGGATAGTTGAGGCCATTCCACACATTTTCTCAGTTTTAAGTTTTTATAAAATTAGACGTTTAGAGGCCCAAAAGGGCCCAATGCCACTCTAAGAAGTGGAATTGGGCCTAATGCCACTCTTCCAAGTGGAATTGGGCCCAACGCCACTCATATGACTGGTATTGGGCTCAACGGCACAAGGAAGACTGGCATTGGGCCCCCAATGCCAGTCAGTCGTCCTCAGTTGTAAAAAGCCCACTTTCAGGCTATTTCGGCCCGGAATGGCCCGTATGAGTCGTACACGTGTCCCAAAGCTCAGAGGGCTATTTTTATTGAAAATATCCTTTACTTTAGGTTCAAGTCAATGAGTTTCAATAGGAACTAATTGTGGTAACCCTAGCTTAAGTTTTAAGCTATTATGGCTATAAATGCCGGTCTAAAACTAGGTTTTAGAGGGAGGCAAACAAATCACATGAATTTAGGGTTTAGTTTCTGATATTAACACTCTAAATTCACTTAATTGCCAAAGCTTTGCACACTTTTACAATGGTTTTACATAAAAAGTCATAAAAACTTGCATCTTTTCCATACAAAAGCAGGGTTTGAAGCTCCTAGTTCATTCAAGCAACAGTCTAGCAACCTTTAATCATTGAAAAGCAATATTCAAGTCACTCAAACAAGATCTGAGGGTTATTAACTGCTTCTAGTCAATTTCTTAAGAGGTAAGTCATCTTTTTCTTTATATTTTCATTATTTTTGCATGTTTTCATGATTGGCATGTCATAAAAGTGATGTTTTCTATATTTTGATTACTGTAATTTTCTGTTTGCATGTTTTATTCATGTATTTGCATGTTTCTCTTATTGAAACGCCATTTTATGCCATGAAAATGCATTATAAAGGTTAAAAATTGCGTCTTTTTGCATATTTTTATGTTTTGATTTTAGATCTGTAATATTTGATGTCTTTAACATGTTTTTCATATACAGAAATCTTTCTTTTTCATGTTTTATTGTGAAAAATTATTCCTTTTGTATAAAGGGTGTCTCTCTTACATAAAAATCATATTTTCCTGAGTTTTAATGTGTAAAGTTGGTTCCTTTGGATGTTTTGGTATGTTTTTTTTTTTCAGATCTGAATCTTTGATGTCATGAACTTGTTTTGAATACATAAAAATAGTTTCTTTTTGAGTTTAAAGCATGAAAGTTGTTCTTTTCATCTTTTAGCATTAAAAGTTGTCATCTTTGAGTGTTTTGATGTTTAAAGTTTGTTTCTTTATATGTTCATGCACAAAATAGTATTATTTTAACGTTTCATTCATAAATTTTGTGTCTTTTTGCATATTTGATATGAAAGCTTGCATTTTTTGCATCTTTTATGCATAAAGGTTAAGTCTTTGAATGTTTTACTTGCAAAGCCTCTGAGTTTATTGTGTTTTATATATGCCATGCTTAGATCTAGGTTTTTTTTCCATGTTTCATGCGTTATAACATGTTTTGATGATTGTTCTATGTATTTTCATTTCTGTATGAACATTTTCTAGGCTTGGTAAACCTGAAAACCTAGTTTGTTGTCAAATCGTATTCTCTGTTTGCTGTCTGGCAACCAACGCCACAAGCAGGAGTGCCGTTGGCCCCAAACGCTTGTAGTTGAGTCGCGTTGGGCCCAAATGCCAGTCTCTTGAGTGCCGTTGGGCCCTCTTATCGTTCGTTTTGGTTGTTTTACTGGGATCACTTGTGTATGGTAGCTTTCACGTGGAGTGCAGCGAGGAGGTAAGCTTCTGAACTTTCTTTGGTAATTATTTAAGTTTGTTCATGTATGAAATTGGTTAATTAATGCTATTTGGTAATTTTTTTTAGGTTAAAATGGTAGAAACCCTAGGTTGTGTTGCTGTGTTGGTTGTTATGTGCTCCTTATCACTTTTGCATGTAAATTAATCCTAATAATTGTTGGTAATCATTCAAAGTAACCCTTGTTTGTTATTAAAAACTCACTATTGCATATGAATATGTCAAAGGTAGGTTATAAATTATTGTGTGTTTTTATTGCTTTGATAGAAGGAATGAAGGTTGGTATAATACTAGGAGTATTGGGTAAAGAATCACGTCCGGGAATCGATAAGTTGGATCCATGAATCTCTGGGGTCAATGCATCCTTCATATTAATTCTTAAGAGGAATTAGGATGTACACCTTGTAAGACATTCCCGATGCCGGTTCAGGTGGCGACTACCACTTCAACCCCGCAGCTGAACATATAGTGCTGCAGTTGCTAGCCATGGCTTAGGCTCTGAGGCAAAACCTCCTTGTCTGCAATGCCGGTGATGGAATTAGATCAAAGTCAAAAACATGGAAATTAAAGTAGACATCTTGTACTTTAGTTTAGGCTTAAGAATTTTTCAATTTGGAGTTTTACGGCCAAGATATGCCCCTCGCAAGTTAGGCCAAAATACTGATCGCTCCTTCGGACCTCAGCGTGATGATCCGGATGAATCATTGATCATCCGGATGAACCATTGTGATCATTCAGCTGAATCATCATCATGGCCAGCCCCAAGTTTTAAAAATATAGGAAGTAGGTGATCATCCTGATGAAACGTGATCATCCAAATGAATCATTGAACAGCCAGATGAATCTATGTGAACATCTAGCCGAATCTATAACCTGAAACAGCAACTTTGAAGCTTTGTATCAACCTATTTATCATAAATTTTACCAAATGGAATACACACAACAACTAATAGAAGCTTAAAGAAGTTATAGAAATCTAAAAATGGCCAAAGAGATAAGTTTTCGGGGTAACCCAAGTTAATGAACCAAAATCACGTTTTGATTCAAAACTTGGGTTCTAAGGCTCCAAACTTCAATCTGTTTGTTCTAGCAGCACCCCCTCCTCACCAGCAACTCATACATATGATTAGAAAATAAAATGGAGTTAATTCATGTAATATGGAAAGTTATTGTAGCTTAAAACGAGATGAACATAGTGTAAAATAAGCTTCTTTTGATGTATGGATGGTTGGTTGCCCTTAGAATGGAGGTATGTTACCGCTTTTAGGTAGAAGTAAGCTTTTGATTTGAAAGCTTCTTCATTCAAAAACTTTGTGAAAATAAGTTACAGAGAAAATGAGTGTGTGCGTATGTGTGTGTGTGTGAGTGTTTTGCTTCCTCAATAATCGCCTCCCCCCTTTGCTATTGAAAAAAAGTAGGTTTTGATAGAGAAGGAAGGAATCTTTTCAACAATTTGGACAAGTTGAAGTATGGGCATAGCGTTGGTAGGCCTTGATGGCTTACTAACTTTTCCAGCAACTTGTACAAGTTGCAGCATGGAGTAGGTCAGTGTAGACTTGACATACTACAAATACATGAATCTGTCCCAAGCAAGTCCTTTCAAAGTAATGATCCGGCCACACCTTTAATGATCATTCTGCCGGATGATCACCAAAGGTCTAGTTGGATCCTTTTAGGCTTTAAAACTGGCTTGTGAAATGTGGGCCAACCTAGGATTTTGAAGATTTGGTTGGACCATCTAGAGGTTTGTCCGAATCATCAAGAGGCCAAAGATTCATTTTCAAAATGTTTTAAAATTATTTTCAATCTTTCAGCTCATTTTTATGAGAAATAAGGTAACAGAGTGGTCCAAACTAAACCGTATTCATCATTGGGCTCTCACGCCATTTCCACGTACCTGCATCCAAAAATTCAGTGTCTATAGTCCTCTTCCTCTATCTCTTTGCTATACTTCTCATCCATAACTCTAGGTTCACTTTCAACCTCTTCATTAGCTTCCCCATCCCCCAAATTTGGACTTTGATTGGTGTCCTCACTAATTCTCCCTTTCACCTCTTTCCACTCCATAGAAAAATGGCATTTGCATGGCCTTTGGGA
>CANYLF010910651.1:0-11722 GCA_948193215.1 Bocquillonia castaneifolia | reverse complement strand
TTAATATATATGTTCTCACAAAATTATGGGAGGACCGGGTTTTCGACAACTCCATGAGTTCAATATTTCTTTGTTACACAGGCAGGCATGGCGACTCCTCTCCACTCCAAATTCTCAGGTTGCTTAACTGTATAGAGCAAGATATTATCCAGATTTGATTTCTTAAGTGCTACTCTTGGGCCTAATTCTAGTTATATTTGGCGTTTTATCCTTTCTACACAAGTCTTTATTAGGAAACATTACAGATGGAGGATTGGTAACGGTAATAACGTTCGAGCTTGGAATGATGACCACCCTGCAGACAAGGAGGGGTTGCATCAGAGCCTGAGCCATGACTAGCAACTGTATCACTGTGTGTTCAGCAACTGGACTAAAGTGGTAGTCGCCACCCGAACCGGCATCAGGAATTGTCTTACAAGGTGTACAGCTCGATTCCTCTTAAGAATATGAAAGGTGCATTGACCCCATAGATTCTAGGATCGGACTTATCAATTCTAGAGTGTGATTCTTTACCCAATACTCTTAGTATTATGCCAACCTTCACTTCTAATAAGCAACAATAACACATAACATATATCGCCTACGTTTTACATACATACATGCAATAGTGGGTTTCTAACGATCAAACAAGAGTTAATTTTAACAATTACCAGCCATTATTAAAGATTAATTAGCATGAACAAGTGATAACAAATTAGCACAGCACATCAAAACAACAACACAACCTAGGGTTTCTACCATTTTAACCTAAAACTATTACTAAACCATTAGTTATATTTATTTCTTGCAAATAACATCTAATCATTACCAAAGAAGGTTCAAAACAATTACCCGATCGCTGCATTCCACATGAAAACTACTGTATGCAACTACACAGACTTACAGAACCATGTATATTGACAAAACAGGACCCCAAGAAGCCAATAGAGCTCCAACACAACTCCGGGGACTGGCACTGGTACCAACGCCACTCCTTGGACTGGCGTTCGTGGTGATGCCAGTTCCCCGACTAGAGTTGGTTGACAAACACATCCAAAAGGCAAAAACAATGCAAACTATCAAAATCCCAAGCTTACTAGACTCAAAATTTGATAAATCAAGGTGAAAATGCTACAAAATGGCATAAAAACTTGTTAAAATGCATGAATCATGAATACAACACTAGATCTAATCATGACAGACATTAAACATCAAAAAAGTGCAAGCTTTCCACATAAAACTTCAAAAAAATTGAAACTTTACATGTTAGCATGCCAAGATACAAGCTTTATGCATGAAAACATACAAAAACAAAAACTTTATCCATTAAAACACAAAAAAGAAACAATTTTTATGCATTTAAAACAAGTTCATGGCATCATATAATTTGAATCCGAAATAAAACATACCAAAACATGCAAAGGAAGCAACTTTGAACATTTATAATGCATGTACATGGTATTTAATGGCATTTAAACCAAAGAAACATGCTTAAACAACATTTAATCATGTTAAACAAAAAATTACAGCAAAGAAAAGCATGTTAAAACATCATATAAATCATGGAAACACATAAACAATCATGAAAACATCACACAAACTAAGAATTAGAGTACTTACATTGTAAGAAGTCGAACTGGAAGTGCTTGAGTACCCTCAGATCTGAATTGAGTGACTTGTGTGGTGCTTTCTAGTGAATTGCAGCCGCTGAAAATCCACTTGAATGAATTTGAATGCTTCAAAATTGCTTTTTGATGTAAAAAGATGGAAACTTTCAAAGGGTTTTGTGTTCCTACACTTTAAAACATAAATTTTTGTAGCTATCAATGATTTTAGAGATTTCGTATGAAGAACTAAACTCAAGAATTCGTATTAGCCGTCTGCCCCCCTCAAAATCTGATTTAAGGTGAGTATTTATACCCGTACTAGCTTAATTCTTAAGATAGGGTTTAAAACATCACTTTCCTAGGGAAAATCAATGACTTGGGCTTAAAGCAAGGACACTTTAGTCAAAAATGGTCTTACAGGGCCTTGGAACGCCAGCATGGTTCATACGGATCATTTCGGGCCGAAACAGCTTGAAACCGGGCCTTTTATGCCTGAAATCATGCTATTGGCGTAGGGGTCCAACGCTAGTCGTATGAGTGGTGTGTTGGGTCCTACTCCACTTGGGACAGTGGCGTTGTCCCCAATTCCACTCAACAGAGTGGCGTTGGGCCCTTTTGGGCCTCCAAACGTCGGATTTTGCAAAAACATATAAAAGAAAACACGTGCAGAATGGTCTTAACTATGAACCATAAAAATTTCATGTCATTCCAATACTTTTAGACAAAGTTATGATGAAAATCATCTAAAACATGCATTGTTTATGCTTAAAACAGAAGTTTTAGGTAAAATCATGCTCTGAAAGCTTAGAAACCAATTTGAATGTGGCTACGTAATCTCTAGAAAGCAATTGTCAACTCAATCCATGCTTTTAAAGCATGAACTATCATCATGGGGTCTCTAAGCCGCTTCCTTATTCCTGCATCCAAAAATTAAGTGTTAACAGTTTTCCCTACTTTGTCGGAGGCTTGTAGTACTATCCAATAATATGGAAAATGACGAGAAAGTTAAAAACACATAGTTTTGAAAAAAAATGTGTGCCTCGACTTCAGTGTGCAAAGTTTTAACCTTGGACCGCGACTGCCTTGGTTTAACTCCATGGGGATTTGGGTGTTTTGACCCTTTTAACTTGGATATTAGGGTGCTGCTCCAAACAAAGTATCACCTCGGACCTCAGTTGCTTTGGTTTAACTCCCTGGGGAATAATTGATTTTCCCAATTCAGCTATCAGGGCAAAGTTCTATCTCGGACCTCGGCTGCCTTACCTCGACTTTAAAAGATTGACCTCTCTTGCTCGGATACCAGATCAAAGCTCTATCAAGGACCTCGACTACCTAGTTATCACTCTGGAGGATTGTTTAATTTTCTGACTCGGATATCAGAATGAAACCCTTCTTAGGACCTCGGCTGCCTAAGTAATGCTCCAAAGAAATAGGTCTTTCTGACCTTCCCAGCTCAAATACCAGGTTGACTATCTTCCCTCGAACCTCAGCTGCCTTGGTTCGACTTCAAAGGGATCCACTATGCTCTACTTGAGGTTAGTGGTAATGTTTGCTCTACTAGAGAATGTCTGCTTCTTGAGACTTGAATTTTGGGAATCATCTCCACTAGGGAAAGGGTTTTTCTTTTATAGACTTCTCTAGGGATTGAATTTCCTACCAAAGAATTTCTTTGGCTTGATTATTGCCTTGATAGCCATCATTGGAATAAATCCACTTGGGGAATCTGGTTTTTAGATTTGACTCCAATTAGGGAAATTTTTAAAAAAATTGATCCAAGGTAATCAAAGTATTTCTAGCATGAAACTCACTGGGGAGAACAATTTTTAGACATGGGATTACTATCCATATGCCAGGATTTACTCCAAATATTTTATGAATTTGAAGTAGGAAAAGAGGCCTTTGAAAAGGATCTTTCTGCTATTTTCTATCAATTCCTCTGTAGTTCTCTGTCATTCTAACTGTAGCTGTTTGTAATTTCTGACCCCCAAATTGGACTCAAAATGGCCTCCCTTGTCCTTAATTTTAATGTTGGACCTAATTGCAACAAAACTTCCAACCTTATTTGTAAGAAAACTTCAGGGACCAAAATGGCAATTTACCAAATTGGCATATAAGTTGGCGGGCTGCACATATTTTGCCACTATTCAAATCAAAAATTTCCAATTCTTCATTTTGCTCTCATTTCTTCATTTCGCTCTCATTTCTTCATTTCTTAGCCAAATCACTTCAAATAAAATACAAAATGGCAGATGATCCCACATTAGAACCCACATGGAACACGATTAGCCTTTTCTAAGTTAAGGAGGAGGTGCAAAAAGGTGATTGTGGAGGAATTTGAAGAGGAGGAAGAGTATCTCCACTTTCCAATGCTTGATTTTATCTTTGTAGCTCGATTGGAGAGCGGGTAAGTGTCCAAACACTTTAATCTCGTCGTATATTGACTAGCCATTGTGTATTTTGTCAAAAATCTACAAAATAAACACAAATTGGTAGATAACACCACTGCCCTAGGCTAAATGCCACTACTGGGAGTGGCGTTACTGCCAACGCCACTTGTGTGACTGGTGTTGGTGGCAATGCCACTGCTGGGACTAGCATTGAGCCCAGTTTCCCTTTTGGTAGTGACTTTGAACTTTATACAGCCTTCTGATGCATGTTTGGATGATTGAATATGTAAAATTACACTGATATGTATATTCTACAAACTATTTATGTATGCTTCGATGCTTTGTTGGCTACTAAAGTTAGAAATAAAGAATGCATGAAAGAATTAGATGACTGAGTTAGGAAATATACATAATATTTACCTTGCAAGGATATGAAACTACTTTTAACTATAATGGAAATTTCTCCAAAGTACGAGTTAGAGAGGATTGCCTCTGGGTGTTCAAGCATTAGTGCTACAGTCTGAATTTGGCCCTTTGCTTTCCACGCTTCCTGAGAATGTGAATGATCATGTGAGCTCTCATTGCGATCACCGTTCCATGTAGGCATTGATGGAGCGATGGTTTGACACGACCCATACCTTCTAGTTACCATGTGGGGAGTTTACACTATCTCCAGCTTCATTCTTTGCTATTATAGGTTTAGCATGTGCTGATGAGATATACTCTGTCCATCGTGACAATCAGAACGAGTATTTTCTCTGAATGTTGGGCATGGTTCCAAGGTGGAAGAGCTTTGAGAAGCTCTATATTGATGCACTTATGAGACATCTCCTGAGTTACAGGCCAGAGTTTGATTGGCGATGTGATCAGATGGCCTGTGTGTTTCATCCTTTACTTGCTGGGTAGTACTATCTTCTATGACACTAATACTACTTTCAGCTTGAATTTCATTCCTATTCTCAATGACTTTGATCAGATGAGCAAATATGATTGGGGCTCTCCTACTTTGGCCTATCTCTATCTTTGAATGGATAGGATTTCTCATGGTGCTACGAAGTTCTGCGACTTCTGGCACGCCACTCATATGAGTTGCTTTGACTTTTGCTTTATTTGCTACTTTACTTGCCATATACTACCCTAACTGTTTCCTTTGCAGGTCTGGGCTATTGAGATGGGCTTGATTTTCCAGTTCTTCCCTCTCCAGTATTGCTACGTATTCCCTGTCCTTAGACATTGGGGTTTGCAGCGATTGTGCATCCATCCAGCTTACGTCGATGCTCATCGCGTGTATCCCAACTCACTAACTGTTTCTAGGGTAAAACAAATAAAACTTTGTTAATTTTAAAGCAATTGACATGAGTTTGGAATACTTACCTTAATTCTCTCTGTTTCAGCTTGACAAACGATGGCTAGGACTGATAGAGGGATATCCGCCCTATGTTATTGCATCTCTACCGAATGATGACATGAAGATCCTTCTAGAGGGTCCTGGACTCAAGATGTGGTTTCTAGGAGAGAGGACTCACCACTAGTATTCGGCTAGGTTCCACAGGAGGCCGCATGACCCACCTTTCGAGATGTTCTGTGGTCATAAGCTAACAAATGGTGCTTTGACCATAGCACTTGATGGTTTTGAGTGCGTGTCTTTTTTTCCCGGGCTAAGGATTACACTCTGTTCCTGCACCTGAGATGCCTTCCAGCATTACCTCTATCTCCTAGGATGCTTGCCAAGGTAACATTCTTCCCTTTCTTGCCTTTCTACACAATATATCTTCCTTATATGATCTGCAGCCGCTCCTTTATAGGTAGCCATGGGTGTAATGACTTTCTCTGAGTCTAACTCTAATAAGGACGAGGATGAGGGAGACTATGGGGGTTCAGGTGATGATGATGCCACCAGTCCTAGGCCAGATGTTCCCGAACTGAGCAATAGGGTTCATTCTTCCTCTAGAGGAGCAATTTTGAGTCCGGAGGTTGCTAGACCTCTCCAATCTTGACATACTTCTAGCAGCCAAAGTGATGTTGTACCTGGTCATATTACTGAGTTTCTCAGACTATCTGTGCATCATAGGACTGTTGCTGGTCTGGTTGAGCATACTTTTAGTCCTACTACTGATCCTTCAATTTCTTTCACAGATGGATGTACTTATGTAAGCTATTTCGCCTTCCTTCTTTAATTGGCATCTGTGTCTGAATTCTAACCCTTTATCTTCCCAGGTTCCTGTCAATGAGGTTACCAATTTGTCATCATACTTTCAGTCCAGCTAGGCCCATTTGGTGGAGACTTGTGATACTTGGAGACATGCCCATCCCTTCTCTTGCAAGATGGTTGCTGAGTTAAAGGCTCAGCTTGCTACTTTACATACCCCAGCTCAGGGAGCTGGCGTGGATCAGGACGATGATGAGGAGGAGGATGATAATGATGACCAGGAGGTTGGCGACCAGCAGGCTGGTGATGGGGCTGGCAGTCAGCCAGTTGGTGATCATGAGGATGATGAGGATTCTGCGGAGTCCGAGGAGGAGGAAGAGGATGAGTTGACATCTGTGTTTCTATTTCTGAACTCATTTTAGACTTTGATATGTACCTGTACTTTATACATTTAGTACAAGTTTGCGGATGTTTGCATGATTCTTAGGTACTATAAATCTGTGTATGCATGTTTCCTTAGCTAATGTTAGCAAAAATGTATGCGAAATTTCTAACTAATATAAATGTATGTACTCAAATTTGCAAGTTTATGTATGCATGATTATCTTTCTTATGCTTTCTACTATATGCATATGAAATGTCGTGGATAGAATCCTCCTAGAGCCTTAAAAACCTGCGTCAATCTTCAAATCAACAAAGGGAGCCAGGCTAGGGCCCAACGCCACTCTAGGGAGTAGCATTTGCCACCAATGCAATTTAGGGACAGGCGTTGGGTGGCAACACCACTCTTGGGACTGGCATTGGCCCGCAGATGCCACTTCCTCAATTTTAGGCATTTCTTCGTGATTTTTCACTCTGTTTTGACTTCTTTTCAAACCCGAACTTCCCCCAAACTTTGTGGGCTATAAATAGAACTCCTATGACAGCTTAGAAGCATTAGAAAACATCCAAAATACTTTGAAAAGCTTTTTACAAATCACAAATATGTTTCAAAAATCAGCAAACACACTTAGAAAGCATCTAGGAAGCATGGAAATAGAAGTCTAGAATTCCTTGGATCAATACCATTTTGCAGAGTTTAGAGCTTTCCTAAATTTCCCATTCGACATCAAACTTCTTCATGCAGCTGCCAAGTGTTGGAGAATTAAGCACCATGTCTTCCATTTCAATGGAGTTGAGCTATGCCGCCTGTTTGAAGAATTCAAAGGCATTCTGAACAAGATACATCGTTCTAATGCTCCTCTAGCTTTACCCCCTTTTTGTAGTCAATCTCTGGAATCCCTGGCTGATTTCTTCTACATAACCTTAAGTCAGATACTTCCCTGTATTGATGGCCAATCCCTCTTAACTCAAAAGATGCTAGAGCTAGGGAGTTCTAAGCCAAAGAATAGTAGACCTTGGCAAAGAATCACCAGTTTCTACTTGTAGGCACAACTTCTGCTAGTTTCCACTAAAGGCAGGGGTAATTTCCAGATTGCTCATGTCTTGGAATAGGTGGAAAGTGGTCATAACCCCTTCCCTATCATCTTGACTAAAACCATTGTTGGCTTGGACTCTATTAAGAATTCTCAACATCTTCGAGGCAGCCCGCTACTTCTTCAGGTATGCCTATCTCGTCTTGTTCTCTCATGTTTCCTTCTGTTGAACCTTGACCGACCTAGTTATGCACTTCATCAAATATGGTTGAAGGAAAAGCTACGTGTGTTGATGCCCTTGGCAAATCCTATAAAATATAGGCCACGACAGTTCCAATCTAGAGGACATGTCGTATCTATGGCTTAAGGTGCTGCATTGGAGATCACAGGTGGCTGGACTGACTTTCTCCTATCCAGGAATGAAGAGTTGATCCGTTGGCATTGTCCATGGTGGAAATTGGGCTTCGTCATTAAGTCAGTTATAGACAATTGTGTGCAGATTACTAGCTTCGGTACTGAAACCTTCTACACTCCATCCAGGGTCCGTAGGTAGTATGGTATGGCTTAGAGGGTTTTACATCATGTTCCAACTTTTACCCCTTATGTTGTCACTCCTTTATTCTTGAGGGAAATCCTCTCTTGCTGGGCTAGCAGATCCATTGAAAGGAATTTAACCCTTACCCAAAGACCGGCTACTGATGATGAGTACAAGGCTTGGGTTGATCTGGTGAGTACAAATGTTAACTTGTTTATTCTGATACAAATGTGGATCTCATGGCATGGTTTTACTTGCAGGCTGAGCTATCTGATGACGAAGGCAAAGGTGCTGAGCTTATGTTACAAGCAAAAGAAAAAATACAAAAAGGGCACGAGAGGATGCTAGAAAGGAAATGAATGCACGTTTTGATAACATTAAGTGGACAAAGAAAAACAAAAAGAATTAGATCTCATAACCATTTCTTTTACTCATGCAAATGTTTTAGCTTTTTAGTTATGCAAACATAAAATCAAATACGATAACAAAGTTTGACACTTTTCTTTTGCAAAATTTATTTTATTAATATTAGCACAACAAGCATACTTTAACTTTTACATTTGATATTACTGCTTCCTTACTTTCTTCTCTCATTGCCTTAATTTTTGCCTAGACTGCCTCTTTGTGAGGTTTTCACCCTCACAGGCTTTTGCCCTAATTTTTGCCTAAACACCTCTTTATGAGGTTTTCACTCTAGCAGGCTCCCTTATTTTGCATAAGCAGCCCAAACGGGTTTTCAACTCATCGAGATCATTATTATTATTTACATATTTTCTAAAGGTAGTATTTCTTGAGACGATCCAAGTTTATGGGTTCCTTGAACTCGTTCCCTTCTAGATCCAAAATCTTCACAGCTCCTTTAGACATAATCTTCTTGACCAGATATGGGCCTTCCCAATTCGGCTTGAATTTTCCTCCAAGATCAAATGGAATGGGCCTGGCTTGTTTTAGCACCCAATCTCCTTCCTTGATTGTCGTGATCTTAACTCTTTTATTGAAAGCCCTTGCTATTCTCTATTAATATAACTGAGTGTGAAGGAGAGCTTTCTTCCTCCTTTCCTCCAAGGACAATAGCTAGTTGTATCAATTGGCATTGCTGCTTCTCCTCCAAGCTTCTCCTCCAAACACCAATGAATAAGATATTTCTCCTATCGCAATTCACATGGTTGTATTGTAGCCCATGAGTGCAAAAGGTAGTTTGTCCGCCCAATCTTTGCTATCGCACTTCACCATTTTTGCTAGGATCTTCTTAATCACCTTGTTTGCTGCTTCGACTGCCCTGTTAGCTTGTGGTCTGTATGGTGAGGACTTGTGGTGTTCAATCCCTTCCCTTTTGAACAGATCTGTGGTTTCCCCTTGGAATTGTACACCGTTGTCTGAGATGATGTGATGTGGCTTCCCAAACCTGTTGATAAGCTTCTTATTGATGAACTTAGCCATGCCCTTGGCTATGACCGTTGGCTGTGAGATTGCCTCTACATATCTTGAAAAGTATTCAATAGCCACAACAATGTACTTATGGCCATTGGAAGCTGTTGGCCTTATCTCTCCAATGATGTCTATCCCCTAAGCTGAAAATGGCCAAGGACATGTTAAATTGTGGAGTTCAGTTGGTGGTAGATGAATCTGATTCCCATGCAACTGGCATTCATGGCATTTTCCCAATAGTATCCTTGTCTGACTATCTTCTTTGCCAAGGTATGCCCACTCATGTGCGGACCACATACTCCTACATGGATCTCCTTCATGACTTCTTCTGCCTTATATTGGTCCAACCACCAAAGTAGTACTCCATTCAAAGCTCGTCTGTAGAGTATACCTTTATGATAAGTGTAGCTTCTTGAGCTGATCCTCAAGGCATGATTCTGCTTCCCATTAACTCCTTCTAAGTATTCCCATTTTTCTAGGAATCTCAAAATTTCATAGAACCATAGCTTCTCCTTTGGTCTATTCGCCTTGGTAACATGGGCTTCTGCCTCTACACATCACTAGAGGTTTCATAGCGACATCTCTAGGATTATCCCACATGGATGCCAATGTTGCCAGTGCGTTCGCCATTTGATTCTCTTCCCTCGGAAGATGTGCAAAAGTACAATTAGAAATACTCAGTGTGAGCATCTGAATGTACTCCGCATAGGGTTTTAGCTTTTTATCTTTGACTTCCCAGTTTTCTGATGCTCGGTTAATGATGAACATTGAATCTCCATAAAGAGTGAGGTTCTTTGCTCTTGCTGCAATGGCTACTTCCAAACCAAAGATACATGCCTCATATTCAGCCATGTTATTAGTGATCTTGAAGTCCAACTTCTTTGCCAAAGGAATGCTCTCCTCTTCAGGGTTCTAGCAAGCCTTCTTTTTCGAGTCTTTCGAATACTCTGGACAAGTGTTTATTAAAGTTGGAGAATCTGCGGGTGGTTTTGACTGCATTGACTTCCACAACCTTGGTAGATTATGTATGGGCATGGCTTGAGCTAGCCTTGGTAGTCTTCTTCTTCTCAGACTCAATTTCCTCAACTCGGAGCCTATCATCATAGAGCTCTACAAAATTTCTTGTTCATCAACTGAAGCTTCTCAACCCTTGTGGAATGCACATTCCTAGTAATGATCCTAACTTGGTCCCTCTTCGAAGGCTTGTTAGGCATCAAGGCAGCCTTGTTTCTCCACCTAATTAGGAACTCAAAAAAAGTCTCACCATCTTTTTGTTTAGTCATCTCCAAGTATCTCAAGGAAACTTCTAGGGTAGCGTTGTAGGAGAACTAATGTAACGACCCGAATCTAACACAGTATAATACGGATTATAATATATAATGATAGTAATTAATCATAAATTAAAATTCAATTAAAAATTCCCTTCAAAAATAAATTTTCCTTTGAAAATGGGTTGCAACGATCGTTGTCAAAATAGCAACGATCGTTGTGAAATGTACAACGATCGTTGTGAAATGAACAGTGATCATTGTGAAATACATAAAAATGGCCAAAAATCCAGTAAGGTACACGAGCTTGTGGGAAAATAGCAATGAGCTCATTGCAAAATCAGCAACGATCGTTGTGAGCCAAAAATCACCCAAACGAAATTTTTGAACAGAAAACACAGTTTAAAAACAGTATTTCTGGCTTTCCTCTGTAAAACCATACTTAAACTAGCTCAAAATTAATTAATATATATGTCAAACTTTTCAAACTTAAAAATGCAATAATATTTATAAACAAAGAATGTTGAAAACTTCATCAACATATAATTAACCAAAAATCAACTTTATTCAAACATCTACTCAAATCTTTTACACATATATAAACACTTCAAATAGTTCATTATACATAATGTCAATTAACAACTTAAAAAACAAATGCATACATATATAAATGCATAACCAAATGCATCAAATGCTCGTTATCTACTGGCCAACCTGAACTTCTATTGAAATGCACGTAGACTTCTATCTTGAACCTGAAAAATATGCCAAGGGGTGAGCTGGCAACTCAATAAGCATTCAATCAACTAATCTGGCATCTATTAAGCCAAAACCACTCAATACACATAAACATCACATACTTCACACATATAAGCATACTATCAAAACCAATCACACCACTTATACACCGTCCAAGATTAATCAAAATAATTCTCATTTAAGGCAATTCACAAC
>CANYLF010910353.1:0-14052 GCA_948193215.1 Bocquillonia castaneifolia | reverse complement strand
CCGTAGGCGGTGGCATGGGCCCGACCTAGAAATTTTTAGAAATATTTTTTTAAAAATAGAGAAAATTATTTTGGACAACTTTTGTAAAGGCTCTATAGCAAAAATAGTTATAGATTTTAAATTAAAAATTCCCAAAGTTATAACACGGTGTATGAAAAATTCCGAAACGCGTTAAAAATAATAGAAATAATTTGTTTAAACTTTAAAAAGATTGTTTAGGTGTTAAATAGGTAATAATAGGTTAGAAATGAATTTAAAATAAACTATTAGTAATTATAATAGTATAATTAAGCGGTTTTTTTTTTTTTGGTCAGATAATTAAGCGGTATTGTTATATGTTTATATTAACTAGGAATTGTTAACATATATATATATATATATATAACTGATTATATTTTCGTTGTGAATAATATTAATTGTTATGTATAGCCAAAATTCACATTTCGAGAACTTGGCATACAACTGTTCTCCTCTCAAAGTCTCTAACACTATCCTCAAATGCAGCTCATGCTCTTCTACACTTCTAGAATACAACAGGATATCATCAATAAAAACTATCACAAACCGATACAGAAAATGGTCTAAACACCCTGTTTGTCAAGTCCATAAAGGTTGCTGGAGCATTGGTCAACCCAAAGGACATCACCAAGAATTCATAGTGACCATATCTGGTACGAAATGCAGTCTTAGGAACATCTGCTTCCCTGATGCTCACCTAATGATACCCTGACCTTAAGTCGATCTTAGAGAAACACTGGGCACCCTGAAGTTGATCAAACAAATTGAAATGCCCAAGAGGGGGGGTGAATTGGTGTGAAGTTAGAAAATAAAACTTACTTTGGAGAATAGACAGAATTTTAATTTAACCTAAATTAATGAAAAACTATTTATCATGAACTAATCAATGGATTTACCTCATTATTTCAAATTTAAACAATCTAAATTAACATAAAACCATTTAAATTATAATTACCATTATTTATATCAATTATTTTTACATAATTACATAAAGCAAAATCATTTTTAAACCTAAGTAACTTCACCTTAATTAAGTACAAATAAACCTTACATATAAATCAAATAAGTAACCCACAAAATAATAAATTCAACTAATACCTCAAATGAAATTTTCATATAAATTAACAAAATTTCTATGTAAATTAACAAAAATATTAACATAAATTTCAGTTAATTAAAAATAACAGCAGCAATTTCAAACATATATATATATATATATATATATATATATATATATATATATATTAATTTAAATTAATTAAAAAAATATATAAAAAATAAAACATGAAAATTAAAGATTTAAAACTATAAAAGTAAAAAAAAAAGGCCCAATAACCTTTTATGGCCTGAACTTTAGGTAATTTTTCAAATATAGCCCCAATTTCAAAAAGTTTCAATCAGTACCTTGTACTATTCGACTTGATTCAAATATAGTCAACTCGATTTTGGCTGAAGTGGTTGGCTGACGTGGCTTTTTTTCTCCACCTAACCTACCACATAGACGTGGCTGCATACGTGGCAGGCCAGGTGGAAAAAAAATAGCCACGTCAGCTAGCCACGTCAGCCAAAACACATGCCAAAATCGAGTTGGCTATATTTGAATCAAATCGAAAAGTACAGGGTACTGATTGAAACTTTTTGAAGTTGGGGCTATATTTGAAAAATGGCCTAAAGTTCAGGCCATAAAAGGCTATTAGGCCATATATATATAAGACATGAAATCAATTTACAAAATAATTTTCGAACTTAAAATCTATATAACATGCATATCATGCTTATAATCAAATTAAACTACATTATTAATTTCTACTTTTCAAAAGTGAAAAAAAAAACTCACCTTAGTTGAAAATGAAATCCAATCGATGCAAAGTAATCCACTCCAAAAGCCAACCCGAACTAAAATCTCCAAAGTCTGAATAATAATCAAATATCCTATAAAACAAAAATTACAATATAACGATGTTCGTTATACGAATACGAAACAAATGAAAATAATTAAGACTTCACCAAAACATTATTATAATTAAAAATAAAATCGCATACTTACTTCAATCAATCTCAATCTGAACAACTATAATATCAACACTCCGAACTCCAAAATTGAGAAGAAATATTGAATAACCTATAAAAATTAAAAAAATTCAAACAAATTAATATTACCAATTATTTACTAATTACAACAATTATCACCACTTATCAAGTACACTAATTTCTTTACTCTATTTGTATAAAATTTTCACTACATATATAGCATAAACTAATATACATATATAATTATATTTTTCATAATTTTTTCCTATTTTATTTCTTTATGTTCTTTTCTCTTCTACCCTAATTATTTTTATTTAACAGAAATTACAATAATTCTTCATATTATTTCTCACCTCATTATTTTTATATGAATAAACATAATACAATGCAAAATATAATATAATTACCTAATATTTATTTAAAGGCTCTTTATTTATCCCTAATCTATATTTAACAATTTTCATTTATTATTTAAATTACATTAATTATCTAACTTATAATTACAACTTAATTACTCAAGAAACCATAACTTTTATATATGTCCTCAATCACTTTATTTCAATTTTTTAACATACATATTCTACTACAAAATTAACAAAAATTATTAACTAAATTAATTAAAAATATTTCAATTAATAACAGAATTAAAATAACAAAATTAATATTTAACCGAAACTAATTATTTACCTAAACTAATTAATTACTAACATTAAAAAAAATTAAACTAACAAACAAATATTTTTTACATGTTAAACTATCATAATTTTATTTATTATTTTTACTAATTTATTCTAACACTACTATCTAACCAAAATTCTTCATTAATTAAAAAAAATGTAACTTAATTATTTTAAATTAATTACAAAAACAGAAAAAAAATTTCCATAATAAAATTAATTAATAAAACCCAATCATTTTTTCCTATTTTTATACAAAATCATTCTAGCTAATTACAATTTAATTTTAACTCAAACAAATTAATTAAACTAATTAACAATAAATTCAAAATCAAAAAAATAAAGAAAAATCGGATGTACTTGCTTGGGCGACGGCGACGGCAACGGCAACGGCGACGACGGGCAATGGGAAGAGGTTGCTGCAGGTGGTATGGTGCTTTCCTTCTTTCTTTTTCTTCCTTCTTTTTTCTATAGGTTTCTTTCTTCTTCTACTTCTAAAAAATTTCTAACTTAATTTTTTTTTGTTTTCAAGTGGCCGGAACAGCAGCAGCAGCCAGGGAGATGAGAGAAAGAGAAGAAGAAAGGGGGGAAGGTGAAGAGGAAAAAGTGCGCTGTTCTAATAGCCCTAAATTTACCGACGGAGCCGTTAGTAATCCTTCGGTAAATCCGTCGGCAATCCATCGTTAATTAATCGGCATTTATATTTTAATGACGTGTCACAATAACTTTACCAACTAAATACCGACGAAAATGGTTGTCTCCAACTACTCGAAAATCCGTCGGTAGTCTATCGCCATTTACGCCAATTCCCGCCAAATTTCCCGACCTCATACGGACGTAAGTTTAGCTGTCATTAATTTTACCTCGCTTTTCCATTGGTATTCTTTCGGTATTAGTCTGAGACCATTTCTGTTGTTGAATAGTCTGAAAACAGTCGGTAATTACCAACAGCAATTATCCATCGGTAAATCGCGTGTTTTTAGTAGTGTTATAATATTATAATTCTGGAACTGAGAGAAAATTTTATAATCTGTCATTGCATCACGTAGGATAATAAAGTACTTTTTATTGATTGGAGACCTTACGACAATGGTTCACAGACAGACTACTTAGACAATATAAATCTTGTTATCGCAATAGTCAATGTGTTATAATCGAAGATAAGGCAACAAGAATCATCATCTTCTTTTCTTCATTCTTTGCCTACTCTCACTCTCTTCTTCTTACCGCTCTGTCTTAGCATCTTTTTTCTATTCGTAGCTACACCTACCAACTATACTTGATAGAAAGCCGTTCTATAAAAAAAAATTTCAAGACAACAAGCAAGCAAGAAAACGATAGCGATCGGTTTGAGAGCGTCACCAGGGGAGGGGGGAAGATAAGTCTTTCAAGGATCCGGCTTCGTAGATAGTGGTTCGTGGACAAGAAAGAATAGAATCAAGATATTATAATTCTAGACGTAAGAGAAAATTTTATAAGCCGTCATTGCACCACGTAGGATAAATAAAGCGTTGGAATATTGACACGTGGAATTTTGAAGATATTTTAATTTATATAGTAATTAAATAATATGTCCTTTTTTCCGATTAGGACTGTATTTTTAACGATTTATTACAATTATAATAAATATACATCACTTTTCAAGTGTAATTAAGTATATTATTTCAGGTAATTTTCATTTACAGTCATCCAACTTTCTTCTCTCTCCAACCATGATCCTCGAACTTTAATTTGTAACTAAAAAATCCCTCAACTTTGATTTTATAACACAAAAATCCCCGCCATTAGTGTCTACCCCTTCTAAAAAAACTCATTTTAATGAATTTTTATTTGAAATTTTACATGTAAGTCAAAAAAAATAAAATCTAATTTATAAAAAAATAAGAAAAATTTTATGAGCATGAAATTAATTATTTTTACCCTATTTTTAGTTGAATAAGATTGAGAAATTCATAGAAAAGAAAAAAAATGTTCAAAATGATCCCAATTTTGGAAAAAAATACATGATAAAATATGCTTAATTTATTGGAATACGAAATGATAAAATTTGGTTAACAAAAACGGATTTGCACTAAAAATAGGGACTTTTATGTTATAAAATCAAAATTGAGGGATTTTTTTAGTTATAAATTAAAGTTCAAGGATGATGGTGCGAGGGAGAAAAAAGTTAAGGAACCGTGATTGAAAATTACCCTATTATTTCAAGTCCAACTCTTTATATAAGCTCATATATCATTAGAAAACTTAAATAAGATACAGAATCTTTTTAATTTCTTATACTTTCTTTATAGTTAAGTTTTAAATTGAAAGCTTTATACTATTAATATAATTTTTTAATTGAAAGCTTTATATTACTAATATGGATTTAAGACATTTACATAAATTACACATTTTATTGGATTCTAATAATTTATTATGCTTTTTTAGTAATTAATTTTTTTTTATATTGAAACCTCTCTTATAGATGTTTTTCTTTTTGGTTTATATTGATTCATATCTAATTGGAGAATTGCGCCATAGTGATGGAAAACATGTTAATTATTTATTATTTGTAACTTTTACGAGCGACTAGATGAGTGCGCTTAGAACAAAATTTTAAGAAATGGACTATGTTTTACTTTAAACTTATCAATCTCATTCTACTTTTATTGCATTATGATCATGTGGCAAACTATAACCTGTCATCAAAATTTTTTATTTTCCTTATATTCATCAATCACAACATAAGAGGTACTCCTGGATGAGTTTCTTTTGCTTTTTATTGAACTCGATCAGTATTAGAGGTCAAGATTGAGAATTGTAGGCTAAAAATATCAAAAGCAAATATATTTTTTTTTTGAGGGGAGAAGGCAAATATTGATATGCAGTCGATTGCATGAGAACTGCATTTTTTTGGCATTCAAAAGCTATGTCATTACTTTTATTGTTTTCAAATTAATAAAATAATGAGCAATGCTACGCGTCCCGCCAATAGATCCTGCATTTTGTCCCTCCTGATGTGTTAGGTGGGTAGCTGGCCATTTTTTTTCCTCCTTCATAGGATAATTACAAAATAGCTATCTATATTTCATATTATTACACTTTTGTTCAAATAACTTAGATCTAAATTTAATCCTCACCAACATGAAAATGACTTTTGACATAATTTTTTTTTTATTCTTTTGATCTAAATCAACCACTATTACCAGTCAACTATATTTTATCTATTAAACAAAAAAAATGATATTATGTATTTTTATAATTTTATGCATAACATGTATGAAATCTAAATGTAAAATTTATCAAGTTTTTTTCTTTTTTTTCATATGGATAGGGGGATTTGAATCTAGGATTCCCCGGTTCACTATGTTTCAACCTCTATGTTTTGCCTTGAGAGATTCGACTTTGTTTAACTATAATAAAGTAATCGATTAATTAAATACATATGCCTCTAAGATAATTTTAAGCATAATTTAATATTTTTTAATTACATGTGTAATTGAAATGCAGGTTCAGTTGTACTATCAGTTTCATTATTGATTTTAGAGAAAATATAAATTCAAAAGATACTTTTAATTATCAATGTTAATAATTTAATTTGTTTATTTTTATTTTATTTTGGTTGCAATTTTATTGACTAATATATAATAAAATATAATAAATACATACCATAAACAAAATTTAATTTTGGTATGAATTTTAAGTTATTTATAAGAAATACAAATGAATTAATTTACTTTTAAAACATACTAAATTTTCAATTCAATTGGAATTGATTATGTAAATATATTTTTTTTGAATATCATTCTAATTAAATTTAATACTGATTCTTAAATTAAATTAATTTCTAAATTTGTCCATCTTATAAAAACTTGCAGTACAAACCTATGCTGGTTCTATCATGAGAGGTTTAATAAAGTAAAAATTAAAGACTTTACTTATGAAGGGCCTATATACATTTTTTATCATAATGCAAAGGCTTAAAATGTATATGCCTTTTCTTTCTTAGACCTACATGTTATAAATATGCGCCCTCTATTCCATAGAATTGCACGTTATTAATAAGTAGGAAATAACCATTTTACCTTCACCAACAATAATGGGATAATTGAATGAAAAAACCTCGTATTTTGATCTCCCAACCTGATCCAATTAGATCTGGATTTCTGTTCCCAGAAGGACTCTTGCATTCTATTCAAATGCCACAAGTTTGAACGCATGGATTCAAGATTATTCTGCTCCTCCTGAATCAGGTGTCTGGAATCTAAAATTTTTTCCAATAGGTCTATTTTATGTTGGAGGTCATCAATTTTTAGCTTGAGATCACCAAATTCCTCACGATTCCATTTTGAGAGCATGCTTCTCCAAATACGAAATTTTGCAATAATGGAAGTTTCTGGGTAATTATTTGAGATCTCCGACCAAGATGAGGAGACAAAGTTTGAAAATTTTCTTTTATCTCACTAGCAGTTGTAGGTTCTGAATGGTTTAGGCCCCCAGTCAATACCCTCCTCAGAGGAGAAAAGAAGAGGCACATGATCAGAAAATTTTCTCTCCAAAGCCTTTAGAACAAGGCTCGGCCAGGTAGCGAGAACTGAAGGAGTCACAAAGCAGCGGTCGATTTTTGACCTTGAAGTGGAATTTTTCCAAGTAAAGAATCTCCCCTACAAGGGAACATCTAGAAGATTGGAATCATTAACAAAATCATTAAAGGCCTTCATGGATTCTAAGAAGAAAAAGCAGTTGTTTCTTTCATGAGGGTTAAGCACCCCATTGAAATCACCTGCACTAATAATTGAGCCATTAAAACTGAAAAGATGTTGAATAGAATTCCAGAAAATAATTCTTTCATGAGGCTCGTTTCTGGCATAGATATTGATAAAATGGAAGAGATGATCTCCCCAGTAGAAATCAAAGCTTAACCAACGGTCATCATAAAGAATAGAAGGGGATTGAATTAAAATAGAATTCCAAAACAAGCGAAGCCCTCCCGAAGTTCCAATGGAGGGGACAAAACAGAAGTTGTAATCCAAATTTTGCCATAGGTGCCTCACCATGAATGAATCAATTGAACTAGCTTTAGTTTCTTGAATTGCTACAAAACAAAGCTTCATTTGAAGGACTAAAGATTTAATATAATTCTATTTATTAGTATTTGAGAGCCCCCCTCGACAGTTCCATGATATAAAATTAAAAGGACAAGACATAAAAATAAAAAGAAGCCATGATAAAGAAGAAGAGAATCAAACTCTTAATTCTTGATCTCTGAGGAGATTTTGTTGAAGAACTGATAAAATTTCTTGCTTGTGTGCAGGTTCATAAAGACCTAATAAAGAACCATTTTGCCATATATTTTCTAAGAGAAGTTCAAGTTGTTCAACTGGTGTTTGCATGGAGTATAGTGTGTCTAAAAATCTTTTGTTGCCTTGTATAATGTTTCCATCCGAGACAGAATCTGCAGTAGCTGCCTCATTGTCCTTGTGTTTTTTCGATAAGGACTTAAGGACACTCTTCCGGCTTAAGTGCTTCTTCTTTCTGACTGTCACCTTGCTGAGGTCGCGTAAGGCTGTTGCATGGGGAGTAATCGGCTTGCTTAAGGAAGTAGTATGGATGGTTTCATTTGGAACTTGAGTGGGTGTTGCACAGCTTTCATTATTTTTTGAATTAACTGAGATAAAAGATTCCAAAAGGATTGGGGCTTCACGTGGAGGGTCCATTAACTTTTGCATATCTTCCACACCTTCTTTTATTTTTTTATTGCCATCACTGTTCTCTTTTGTTTCCACTAAATCATGGGAGTCGAAAGCTTTGTCTCGTTGTCTCATGTCTTGATTGTCTCTATAATTGTTTGAAGTGGAGAATGGTCTGGCACATGATGTAATGGGGTTGGGTGGTGTTATGTGTGGTCCCTCCAAGTTTGAAAGAAGGATTACTTTGTTGGAAGAATTTTTGGGAAATGGTTTGTTGGCTTTTGTAAAAGATTCTTTGTCTAATAAAATAAAAGCTAAAGCACATGGTGGGGTAAAGGTGTTTTTGACCATTTGAAGAGAAGGACTTGCTACCTCAGACGGCGGTGTGGAAGTAGGTGTTGGAGCTGGTTGCTCGGCCGGTGGTGGTGGCGCAGGTTGTTCAGCCGGTGGTGGTGGCGCAGGCTTCTCGGCTGGATTTGTCCGAATATTATCATGTAGAAGACCAAGCTTTTGCTCATCCCTATGGTCATCTTTATGTCCAGAATTGCTGATTCCTCTTCTATGGCGTGAAAATAATTCTACTGCGTTGGAAGGTTTTGTGACATGAGGTTGATGAGTTGTTTCATGTTCTTCTTTTCCTTCATTTTTCAACACATTTTCCATCACAAAAGAATTACTTACTAGCATTGGTGAAACCAATTGAGAACCATGAATTGAACCAGAAAATTCAGATTCATTTACATATGAGTCTTCAATATTTTCAAAGATGACAGGATAGTCAATATCTAAAATATTGACTTTAAAAATGGAGTCCTCGCAAGAAATCTCAATGGTGTTGCTACAATGGATGAACTCCGTTTATACTAGAACCAGTCCATAATCTAGTCTGTCTCTCACAGAAATCGATGGATGCACCTTCATAACCTCTCCAAAACGCCTTCCAATTTCTTCAAATAATGAAGGAGACCAGTAGCTAAAAGGAATTCCTAGAATCCTCAGCCATGCTAATCTTTTTTTGATGAACAAGAAAGGCTTGATGTCTTTAATAATATCAAAAAATTCCTCAAAACCAGGATGATGATTTTTTATGAATGAATCGAACAATTGAGAGGATTCAAAAGAAATAAGAACATGGCTATCACCCAGGATGGAAATTGCGTCGTAAGTAATATTTTGATCAGCTAAAATAAATTTTGCCTTAAAAAGAAATTCAATTTCTTTGGCCCTAGCAACAAAAGTGCACTTAATCCATGCAGGCTTCTCCTTGGGGATAAACTTGAATGATTCCATCTTCTTATTCTCTCTCAAAATTGGAGAGATTCCTTACTCTCTCTCTCAGAATTGAAATTCAGAAAAATCACAGTTCCTCAGTCTCAATCTCTCATCTCGCCCTTTTCTATGGAGGAAATCACTACTACTCTAAAATCTTGTGATAGAAACAAAGCCCTTGGTCCAGAGGGCTTCAACTTTTTCTTCTATAAAAAGGTATGGCACCTTATTAAAGATGACATTTTTTTTATCTTTCAGAATTTTTATAGATACTCCACTCTTCTAAGAGGTCTAAATAGTGCATTCATGGCTCTAATCCCCAAAACCCCTAGTGCTACAACGCTAAAGGACTACCATCC
Organism: Bocquillonia castaneifolia; assembly: GCA_948193215.1. Taxonomy (NCBI): domain Eukaryota; kingdom Viridiplantae; phylum Streptophyta; class Magnoliopsida; order Malpighiales; family Euphorbiaceae; genus Bocquillonia; species Bocquillonia castaneifolia. The sequence continues at coordinate 4,029 of CANYLF010910353.1, read as the reverse complement.
GATTAGCATGGTTCACGGAGTTTCAAAGCTAATTTCCAAGTTATTGGCTAAAAGAATGAGATCCATCTTGCCAGAAATTATATCTGACACACAACATGGTTTTGTAAAGGGGAGACAAATTCATGAATGCTCCATGATTGCTTCAGAAACTATGAATCTTGTAAAGAAAAGCTGACAGCGAATTCTTCTACTAAAACTTGACTTATAGATGGCTTTTGATATAGTTTCTTGGAAATTCATTTTGCAGGTTATGCATTCTATGAATTTTTCGGTATAATGGATTTCTTGGATTAATTGTATCCTCTCAACAGGATCCTCTTCGATCTTGATAAATGGCAGTCCAACCACCCCTTTTCCCCTACAAAAAGGGGTTAGACAAGGTGATCCTATCTCTCATTTTCTATTTGTTCTTGCAGTTGAAGGTCTATGCCAACTCTTGAGGAGAGCAAGAAAGTTGGGATTAATAACAGGAATCAATCAAAATGATGGGATGGAAGACTTATCTATTCTACAATTCGCAGATGACACAATGGTTTTCTTTCCCTATAATTTGGATATGTTAGAATCACTAATCCTGATCCTACGGTACTTTGAGGTAATCTCAGGTCTTAAAATTAGCTATCATAAAAGCTCAATTGTGAGAGTCAATGTCGATTCTCATTCCATGCAACTAGCAGCTGAAAAGAGTGGATGTACTATTGATAACTTGCCCATGTCTTATTTGGGACTGCCATTGACTACTAAAGTGTTATCTATCAGACTACGGGACCTTGTTATGTTGAGCTTCAAATCTAAACTCTGTAGGTGGAAAGGAAACCTTCTATCTAAAGCTGGAAGATTAACTCTGATAAGATCAGTTCTTTACAGCTTACCCATTTACTTTATGTCACTTTTCAAATTGCCAAAATAGGTGAAAAATCAATTGGAAAGCTACATGATCAGATTTCTTTGGAAGGGAGAAATTGCTTCCAGAGGATTGTGTTATGTTGCCTGGAAAGTTGTCTGTAATCCTCTGTAAAATAGCGGGCTGGGTATTACTCCATTGAACCTAAAGAATCAAGCTCTCCTGACGAAATGGATATGGAAGCTAAGAATCTCAAAGGATGGAACGTGGGCAAGAGTGGTTCATGCCAGTTCAGGTATCAGCAGCTGCACTCCTTACTTCTACAGTAATTCCAATTCTGTTTCTTCTTTGTGGAAGTCAATCCTTTATGTAACAGTGGGAAATAGAACGAATTGGGAATACTTCACTTCTAAGTTGAGATGCTATGTCCATTTTGGGGATAATGTTCTTTTCTGGCATGATTGCTGGATCATGGATTCACCTCTGTCGACTAGATTTCCACTGCTCTTCTATATTGCTTGTAACCAGAATTGTTTGGTCAATTCCTTTCTCCACCAAGGTTCTCATTTTAGAAGATGGATTAGACCCGCAGAAGAAATTGAGAAGATCCATTTTGATGCTCTGATCTATGACTGTCAAAATAATCACACTAATAACAGTCCTCCGCACCATGATGAATTTGCCTGGTTCTCTAGTGAAAATTTTAAGGTTAGTAACTTTTCTTCCATGCTTATTCAATCTCAAGCCCCTGACTTCTCTTATGATTTGATATGGAAAAACTTTGATCCCCTAAAGATCAAATTCTTCCTTTGGCAAGCAATGAAAGACAAGATTGCAACTGGCTCTTTTCTGGCTACAAGATCTATCATTTCCTGGGAGAGTAGTTTATGTGGCATATGTGGTATGAGAGAAGATGTTAACCACATTCTCTTGCATTGTTCTCGAGCTACCAGTTTATGGAACTCTTTTCTTGTTTCTGTTGGCGTATGCTGGGCTATCCCCAAGTCATTACAGAATTTCCTAGAGCAATGGCCTAATCTTATAGCATCAAAGAGAAACAGAAAACTCTGGGTTTTAATTGGGCATCTCCTCATTTGGGAACTGTGGAAATCACGAAACAATAAAATATTCACAGGTAAGCTTATTACCTTGGATTCAATCCTAGTTTCATGTATTCTTAGAAGTGTGATAATCTTTAAAAACTATCATACTGGTTTTGTTCATTCAGGAACTGATGTGTACAGAAGTCCATCTTGTATTTTCTTCTATCCCATGCTCGGTTTCGTAGCCATTTGTGCGAAAGATCCTAGAGCGATAGGGCAAGTTGCCTCCTAGTGAGGCCTTTTAATAAATTAAATAATTTACCAAAAAAATAATTTGATAAAAAGAAAATAGAGGGTACATATGTAAATAGGTTAAAGCGGTACATATTCAGTACATTAACAGGCTGGTGAAGGAGCATTTTCGATTACTATTTTTGTATGTTGTAGGGAAAATATTAAGCTTAATTAAGTGTCCAATAGGCCAATAAAGTGTTACCTAACAAGATGTATGCATTATATTATTTTTTTCTCACCAGTTCAGAGATTTCAAAATGATCTCTTTAATTTTTTTTCAAAAAAATATAAAATAAAGAGTAAGTTTGACTCTTTCATATTTACTCTATACTTTGTCGTAATGGTCTCTTTAAGTTTGTCAATATTCTGACTACAGTAAACTGATTTTGTTTTTTGGGCGAATTATAATAAACCGATTGACTGTTTCCAATTTACTCGTTTGGAAATATTCATGTTTCCGATTGACTGTTTCCGATTGACTATATTCATGTGACATATATAATAATACACACACAAATGTTGAACAAGTAATGTATAAGTTAAAATATTTACGTAACGTACAAATATATATTCAAAACATAGATTTTATCAGTAAACTTTTTTGAGCTATCTAAGGAATGAAATTTCGTGTTTTTTCAATGAAATTTAAAGTCAAAGAATTTGTTTTCGCAAGTATAAGATTTTCTAAATATCATTGAAGAAAAATCCCTAATAAACGGTACCATGAAGACCCGGAACCTGCTTTGATAGGTACAAGCCAAAAGGGAAGAGTACCTCTTATGATTTTTGGGATAATAATCTTATATATCTCCAACTTTAGAGTAACTTTTAAATATATCGTAATTTTAAAAATATTTGAGATATATCCCTAACTTTTCAACCTATTTTAAATATATCTAAGCATGTCCTTTAATGACATATCATGTTGACATGGAAATTTTTTATACATGTGCCTATCAAATAAACAAATTTTTAGATATATTTGAAATTTGCACTAAAGTCTATTCGCACTGAAGTTTGAGATATATTTGAAATTTTTGCTAAAGTTTAAAATGTATATAAATGTGTACATTGTTGGATATATTTGAAATAGGTTGAAAAGTTGGAAATATTTTTGAAACACTTTTAAAAATATGATATATTTAAAATTTATAACATAGTTGGAATATAAAAGGATATTATCCCATTGATTTTTTTGGCATTTGTTGGAGAAATGATATGTAGTTTAATTCAGCTATGTATTTTGTTTTAGTCCAAGAGAGAGAATCATGGAAGATGTTTTTTAATGAATAATTATGGAAGATGTTTATAAAAAATAAAATTTTTAATTAATGAATAACAAGTGTCTAATAATAATTCCATAATGCATACCCTACTTTCGTCAACCAAGCAAATTACGGCTCCCGCCATTCGCACTCCATTGATACCCTCTTGCACTCCTTTGACCCTGTATTGTCTACATTTCAAATTTTATATTATACCATTTAAGTCAATATTAATTTTACCCTTATATAAACAGGAAAGAAAATCTATCAATAGTTTGACTTTTCTACATGTATTTAATGTGACACTACTATTGCATTATATATTAATCAGTAAAATATATATATACTAGTAAAATTTATTATTTTAGGTCTGTACAATAGATTTTCAAATTTAAGCCTTTTAGTAGTCTTGAAATTTTAAATAACATACTAAATTGCAAAGTCATATTTATAAAAATATTAAATTTGTCCAAATCAATTTTTTGTGCACTATTTTATCATTTCTAAAACAAAATTCCATGTAAAAAAGTGTGAATTTAAAATATTTTAAAAATATAAAAGTGATCATTTCGACTAACCCTGA
>CANYLF010910289.1:0-12225 GCA_948193215.1 Bocquillonia castaneifolia | reverse complement strand
TCTCTCTTTTCTCTAAAAACCAGACCCATCTGTCTGTGATTATAATTATTATTATTTTCTTCATTACATCAAATTAGATTGAGACCAGCCAGGATACAGATTAGCTGAAAAGGAAGGATACTCACATTTTGGTTGGCTGGCTGGCTCCCTTCCTCAGACCTACACTCTAAAAGCCAGAGATTTTTTTTTCTTTATTTTGTATAAAAAAATAAATAATAATAGTAAAGGTGGAGTCTTTTGAGCAAGAAGCCAGTGACCCAGTTGACACGGGCTCATTTCTTGACTTGGGTTTTTGTTAGATTTGATGACAAGAAGTAGATTTTCTGTTTGATATTTTTCTGGGTTGTTTGTGAGCCGACCGGCGAGTGAGAGTGAGTGAGGCACCGAGGTAGAGCTAGCTGAGTCAATCAGTCATGAATACTGGAGGTCGACTTATTGCTGGGTCTCATAACAGAAATGAGTTTGTTTTGATTAATGCTGATGAAAATGCCAGAGTAATTCCTCTATTTATATCTTCTGCATTTGCCTTTATTTTCTTGATTTATTTTTTCTCTTTTTCGATGATTTCTGATCTGGATTTTGACCCTCTTTCTCTTGATTTTAATCTTGTTTTTTTTTATAGATTTTGTGATTTCTTTCCTAGGTTTTCTTCGCTGTGATTCAGGGTTCTTGCTTTTAATTATTTTTTTTTCAATTTTTTGTTTCGTAAATAGAGGCACATTTTCTGTAATGGAAAAAAAATCTTGTCTTTTTAGATTTCTTTCCTATTTATCGCTAAATTAGATGGAATATCTTTGGCATCTTGTGTTAAGATTTTAGTGATTCAGCGAAAATCCTAACTACTCTCGAGTATGCTAACTGAATTCTAGATTTTTTTGATGCCAGTCTTTAAATTTATGGTAATTTAGTACAAGGTGCTAGGAAATTAAGATTTAGATTGTGATTCTGTTGTAAATGTTAGATGTATTTTTATAAGGAATCTCGAATTATAATGGAAACTTTTCTTCTTTGGATCTCTATATATTTTGTTTTATCTAATGAGAATTTTCTTCAACAAACCACACACAGACTCGCATTCACCTGTACAAATTGAGGGGAGATTTGGTTCTCTTACAAGAAGTTGATGTTTCTGAGCATGCCTTTGGAAAAACATTTCTCTAGATGTTGTAGATGACAAATTAATTTTAGTTCCAGTGTATAGGGAATTGACAGATAATGAAGGGAAGTCAAAACAAGCTAATGATAGAATTTTGGGATTGCAAGACAAGGATGGTACATTGGCTTATGAAAGATTTTTGATAAGAGATGTTAGCATATTCAGTAGTAGTGAATCGGATTTTATGACTTCAAAATCTTCTCTTTTTTATGTTTCTTTTGGTGATTTATTAAATTGCTAATTCTACTTCTTTATATTATTGTTTCTTTAGTTTGTTGTATTGTGTTATTAGTTCTGATACTGATAACAATTGTCTTCTGGTTTTTGGTAATAGATAAAGTCTGTGCAAGAATTGAGTGGCCAAGTATGTCAGATTTGTGGGGATGAGATTGAGCTTACAGTGGATGGAGAGCCATTTGTTGCTTGCAATGAATGTGCCTTTCCTGTATGCAGGCCTTGCTATGAGTATGAAAGAAGAGAAGGAAATCAAGCCTGCCCTCAATGCAAAACCAGATACAAGCGCATCAAAGGTTAGACTTTAATACTCTTCTTTGATGTATTAATGTTGTTTCAACATCACTTTTTGACTTTAATTGATGGTACTAATGGCAGGTAGTCCTAGGGTTGAAGGTGATGAGGAAGAAGATGATATTGATGATTTGGAGCATGAGTTTGATTATGGAAACCTTGATGGTTTGGGCCCTGAACAAGTTGCAGAAGCAGTGCTTTCTTCTCGCCTTAATACAGGGCGTGCTTCTCACTCTAATTTGTCTGGAATTCCCACTCACTCAGAACTCGATTCTTCTCCGCTTAGCTCTAAAATTCCTCTCTTGACTTATGGCGAGGAGGTAATGTAGTTTGCCATGCATATCTGCACATGAAATGCTAGACACAGAAGTAAGCTGATTAATATATGCAATTACTTTTGTTGCAGGATGCTGAGATTTCTTCTGACAGACATGCTCTTATTGTACCTCCATACATGGGTCATGGAAACAGAGTTCACCCAATGCCTTATTCTGATCCATCTGTTCCTTGTAAGTGTTCATTCACTGCTTTCTTATTATTTTTTTCTGGTTGTTTTACATATTTGAATAATAATTATTTGTTGCTCTTGATATTTCAGTGCAACCCAGACCTATGGTTCCGAAGAAAGACATAGCTGTATATGGTTATGGGAGTGTGGCCTGGAAGGATAGAATGGAGGACTGGAAGAAAAGGCAGAGTGACAAACTTCAGGTGGTCAAACATGAGGGAGGAAATGATGGTGGACACTTTGATGGGGATGAATTAGATGATCCTGATTTGCCCATGTAAGTGGCAGCTCATAGATTTTTTTCCCTCCCCATCATTCTCATACACTATTTAGTTACTGGATTCATATACATGCTATTCTCACGACAATGGCCATGGAGGATGATTTGTAAGAATTAAATTGTAGCAAGTGAAGAGATACATAAAGATCTGTTGAGAGTGAGAGATATCGGTATTTGATGGAAAGCCTGCTAAACATAGAGGACTTGGCTACAAGGTCTGCAGTATCACACCCCACAAATATCTGAATGCCAGATATTATAGTTGCATAACATTCATTCAAAGTTGAATTTAACACTCTCAATGTATGGAACGTCTTATGCTAGTACAATTTATCATTCTCAACTATCAGCTGGGTGTAAAACACCTGGTGTAGACAAGTTTCTTAGGTGGATATGTTCCTTGCTTGCTAGACCTTAATGCCTGCAAGATAAGATGGACAATTTTAAACCATCACGGGTTAGTTGGGCATGAGGAACCTGATCCTGCCAATTTGTTTTCGTTAACAACTGTATACATCTCAGACTCCAACCATTTCATACGAGTGTGTTTCAAGAGTCTAAATGTTACAAATGGTACAAGTTCAAGTGGATATTGATGCTTGTAGCATCACCCTTGAATGCCTAAATAGCTGTTATCTTAGAAGCTAGTTGTGTACCTTATATTTCCTGATCAGTTACTTTCTAGGGAACCCCTTGAACCACCCCCTTCAAAAAAAAAAGATTTATGTTTTAGATATTGGATGTTCCCTTTACATATTTTTGAATGCAGTTGGTCCTGTTTATAAACCTTGCACATTAAATTGCTAGAGCTTAATATGGAATTTCTAACATACAATGGTATGTTATTATTTTTGTCATTAGTGGGCTCCTCATGAACTTTTTTGATGCACATTGTCAGGATGGATGAGGGCAGGCAGCCACTTTCGAGGAAGTTACCTATCCCATCGAGCAAGATAAATCCGTACAGAATGATTATTATTCTCCGTCTTGTTATTCTTGGCTTGTTTTTTCACTATAGAATTCTCCACCCGGTCAATAATGCCTATGGTTTGTGGTTGACATCTGTGATATGCGAAATATGGTTTGCAGTATCATGGATTCTTGATCAGTTTCCTAAATGGCATCCTATCCAACGAGAGACATACCTTGATCGGTTGTCACTAAGGTAAATGAAGTCGGCTCCTTTTCCAACATGTTCTCATAATCAATCTTTGCGTTGTTCTCTTTCTCCTGTATGCCCTTACCCCACTCTGTGTTTTGCTTGAGATTTGGCAGTCTGATGCTTTAGCTGTGCCTTAATTTTCAGGTATGAGAAAGAAGGAAAACCATCTGAGTTGGCCAGTGTAGATGTTTTCGTAAGTACAGTTGATCCAATGAAAGAACCGCCACTCATTACTGCAAACACTGTACTCTCAATTCTTGCGGTTGATTATCCTGTGGATAAGGTTGCTTGTTATGTATCTGATGATGGTGCTGCCATGCTAACATTTGAGGCATTATCAGAAACATCGGAATTTGCAAGGAAATGGGTTCCTTTCTGTAAAAAATTTAATATTGAGCCCCGAGCTCCTGAGTGGTATTTTTCTCAGAAGATTGATTATTTAAAAAATAAAGTCCACCCAGCATTTGTCAGGGAAAGACGTGCTATGAAGGTTAGACACTTGTCACTCATGTTCTAATCAAGTACACTATGCATGCCTTCGATAAGGATATAACTTTAATTGACTCTGAATCTAGTATCCTAAATTTGAGATATGATCATTTTATTATCTTATTTTTATGTTTTTTTAGCACAACTCAAGTTGATTTTAGTTAATTAAATTCATTGTATTATTTTGGTTTTCACAGAGAGAATATGAAGAATTTAAAATTCGGATAAATGGATTAGTTGCCACAGCACAGAAAGTTCCAGAAGATGGTTGGACCATGCAAGATGGAACCCCATGGCCTGGAAACATTGTTCGAGATCACCCTGGCATGATTCAGGTGAGGCCATATTTCTTTCCAGAAATCTTTTGATTTACTGGTCTTGATTATCTAAAAATGTATTATTTATTTATGGGGTGTGATTCATTAAATGATGTGTTAGCATTCAAAGTTTTGTTATCCAACTTGGTTTTTGGACTGGTTTCATTTTACCAACTTTTGACTGCTCTCTTGAGATCAATAGATGTCCCTGATATCATCTAATAAGCTCGCAACGGTGATGTTGTCTTGTATTACAGGTCTTCCTTGGTCATAGTGGTGTTCGTGATGTAGAAGGAAATGAGTTACCTCGATTGGTCTATGTTTCTCGTGAGAAGAGACCAGGCTTTGAACATCATAAAAAGGCTGGTGCTATGAATGCTTTGGTAAGGCTATATCTTTTTATATTTCTTGTTCCTTGTGTCTGCTATCTCTAGTATGCTCTTAGAATAACATGCCACTGAGAGCTAATGCCCTTTTTTCTTTGTTATGATGTCACAGATTCGGGTCTCTGCAGTTCTATCCAATGCTCCATATCTTTTGAATGTTGACTGTGATCACTATATTAACAATAGTAAAGCTCTCAGAGAGGCTATGTGTTTCATGATGGACCCAACTTCAGGGAAGAAAGTTTGCTATGTGCAGTTTCCTCAAAGATTTGATGGTATTGATCGTCATGATCGATACTCAAACCGGAATGTTGTATTCTTTGATGTATGTTCATTTTTCTTCCAACCTTGTTCCTCTTTTGAAAATGTTCAATTTGTCTATTATTTAGGAAATAACCAATTTTCCAATTGAAAACAGATTAACATGAAAGGCTTAGATGGTTTGCAAGGGCCAATATATGTTGGGACTGGTTGTGTTTTCCGAAGGCAAGCGCTTTATGGTTATGATGCACCTGCTAAGAAGAAAGCCCCTGGCAAGACCTGCAACTGTTGGCCAAAATGGTGCTGTCTGTGCTGTGGATCTAGAAAGAACAAGAAATCAAATACGAAGAAGGAAAAGAAAAAGAAGTCAAAGAACAGGGAGACATCAAAGCAGATACATGCTCTTGAAAATATTGAAGAAGGAATTGAAGGTACAGACTTCATCTTGCAGTTTCTCTGATTATATAATGTGCATGCTTGCTGAATTCTTCATAAATTTCTATGTTAATAATAAATCTCACTGCTGGTGCAGAATTTACTGAAAAATCATCAGAAACTGCCCAACTGAAATTGGAGAAGAAGTTTGGGCAGTCACCAGTCTTTATAGCTGCTGCACTTTTGGAGAATGGTGGAGTTCCTCATGATGCCAGTCCTGCATCACTTCTGAGAGAAGCCATCCAAGTTATCAGTTGTGGGTACGAAGATAAAACAGAATGGGGCAAGGAAGTAAGTGAACCCAAGAAATGCCTACGACTTTTGAAACTCAGTTGAGCAAGTTCTAGTTTTATCTTTGAAGTTCTGATAAATTATTTGTTCTGAACCAGGTTGGCTGGATATATGGCTCAGTGACTGAGGATATCCTGACAGGATTCAAGATGCACTGCCATGGATGGAGGTCTGTGTACTGCATACCTAAGCGGCCTGCTTTTAAGGGGTCAGCTCCTATTAATCTATCGGACCGTCTACATCAGGTGCTTCGTTGGGCGCTTGGGTCTGTTGAAATTTTCTTGAGCAGACATTGTCCTATTTGGTACGGGTATGGTGGTGGATTAAAATGGCTTGAACGGTTTTCCTACATAAACTCTGTTGTATATCCTTGGACATCCATTCCCTTGCTTGTTTACTGTACTCTGCCGGCTATCTGCCTTCTCACTGGAAAATTTATTGTTCCTGAGGTAACATTCCACTTCATGCTGATTATTATGTTTATATCGGTTGTTTCTACCTCCAATTTCAGCTTATAATTTATTTTTTTTCAGAAGATAACTGAATGTGTATAATGTACCCTTTCATTCAGCTGATCAAACTTAACTACTAAATCTTGTTTAGGCATTTAGCTAACTCTCAGGTTTTTATGTTGTACAGATTAGCAACTATGCCAGTATCGTATTCATGGCACTCTTCATATCTATTGCTGCAACTGGTATCCTTGAGATGCAGTGGGGTGGCGTTGGGATAGACGATTGGTGGAGAAATGAGCAATTTTGGGTGATTGGAGGTGTTTCATCACATCTTTTTGCTCTTTTCCAGGGTTTGCTCAAGGTGTTGGCTGGTGTCAGCACAAACTTCACTGTCACTTCAAAAGCAGCTGATGATGGAGAATTTTCAGAGCTTTACCTCTTCAAGTGGACATCATTGTTAATAGCCCCAATGACTTTGTTGATCATAAACATTGTTGGAGTTGTGGTTGGAGTATCTGATGCTATCAACAATGGGTATGATTCATGGGGTCCTTTGTTCGGTAGGCTATTCTTCGCCTTCTGGGTTATTGTCCACCTTTATCCATTCCTCAAGGGGCTGCTTGGAAAACAAGATCGCATGCCTACCATTATTCTGGTATGGTCCATACTACTGGCTTCGATCCTAACTCTCATATGGGTCCGAATAAACCCATTCGTGTCGAGAGATGGCCCTGTGTTGGAAGTATGCGGGTTGAACTGTGACTAGGTACGTGAATAATGCCCTAAAAATAGATTCAGTGGCAAGTATATGAAAATGGCTGTGGAGTTGCAGCCAGCCAGTCGTTAGACGACAGGGTCACGCAACCATGGTGCAAATGTAATGTCATTGGCAAGATAGATTTTTGTGAGAAGAAAGCTGTAGTTTGGGGGTGTAGATACTGTGGGTTGGACCAACACATTGTTTTTTTTTTTTTTTTTGGTTTTACAGGGCTTCTATTAATTCTTTTATTAAATTCCTGTGGGTTGTAGGGGTTTTGTTTTTCGTTTCATGATGTGAGTTTTATGTATTTTTAAGAGAGCATTGAATCATAAGTTATTCCCTTTGTCAATGTGGGGATTTATAAGTGTCTCAAAGCCACTTCACGTCCATTTGTTTTTGTTATTTCTCCATTCTGGACTTGGACATTTTATGTACCTAATTTGGAGTTGCAAAAACTATGCAATTTATGTCCTTTTCCTAGAAATTGCTTGCCTTTCTTTTTTTTTTTTTTTTTCTCTCTTAAAGTGAATGCCTTTTTCAATGAAGTGTGGCATATCTATCAAATTCATCCCTTAATTTATTATTTTGAAAAATTTCTACATAAACATGATATTTTTCTCGACAAGCGATTCATGGATTTTTCAGTTGGTTTCATTGTCATCATAGCTTCACCATATAGCATGTTGAGTTGCAAGGTCACCCACCATGACCATGGTCCTTCAACAGGTGTCATAACCATTCAGAATTGATCAATAAATAATTTCAGTTTGGAATTTTATATGTTTAACATATTATACACTTGAACTTCAATATTAATCTATTAAATATATAAAAGTTTATTAGTTTTACTCATTGTATAATAAATTTAACTCAATTGGCTTATTATATATATAATTTATTTTTTTCCTATCGCATATTCAACTCAAAGTGCATAAAAATTGCAATAACATGAAAAAAAAAAAGATTTAAACCACATACAATCTCATTTAATAAAATCTTAGTGAAATTGATAGGGGCTTATTTTATTCAAATAAATCAAACCTCATAACCATTTAATTATCCAGATATGAGTATCTATCTGATTCATGTGAAGTTTGTTTTCAGATGGGCTATTTGTTTAAATGCAGTGGAATGACCATATTATGATTATTTACAAAACAATTAATAAGTGAAATTTCATTAGATCGTTTTTGAAATAATAGTAGCACTTTATAAGGCAAGTCGAGAATATGTTTGGTTGAAATCAATGAACCACTATATCTGAGAGAATTGTGATATTTAGATAAAGAAATCCGTATAGTTTTAAATGAAAAAAAGTATTGCTAAATTAAAAGATGAATATATCAAATGTGATCAAAACATATTTCATAAAAATTATTTTTCACTCATTTTAAAAGAATGGTGATATTGATATTCAGTAAGTGCGATTAAGTGATTATCTCGCAAGTTTATTTACCAAGGGATTACTACTACAACAATTGAGAATTTTATTTATAAGACAGGGATGTATCGACTTAAAAACCATCGATAATCTTTGTATGAAGGGAGCTAGTATATGATGTACTCATCAACGGGAGCATAGATCTTACCAAGCTTCTTGAGGTTCTCCACCAATGTGAGAAGTCGGTTAGTGAGGGTAGTGACATTCTCATTGGCATTTCTTTTGAATGTTTCATACTCATAGACCAATATCTCCACTTTCTTGTTTTTCACCATAGGAGTACCCTCATGGTAATTTGCTAGAGTCTTCCAAATAGAAAAAGGCGGTTGTGCAATGTTGTACTCTAGAACACTCTTCTCTTGACAATGAGCCAAAGAGAATAGCCATTGTTGTATTGTTTCTTCTATTGTTCTTCTTATGTGCATCCACCAAATCTTTCCTTGGAATCTCTTGCTCTACCTTTCCAACCTTTTGTGATGGTGGTGCCCATTCTGTTAGCACTTGATCCCATACTATCCAAGTAGGCTTGAATTCTCACCTTCCAATATGGATATTCACTTCCATCAAAGTGAGGTCTCAAGTTGTTGAAGTTCTCACTCCCCATAGTTAATCTTTAACTCCTAATTAAGGTAGTAATGAGAAACTAGGCTCCGATATAAACTGAAATACTAGGCGGAGGTGCGGGGGGAGGTGAATTGGTGCGAAATTAGAATTTATAAAATTAACTTCAAACAAACAAGAACGCACAAGAGAATTTATAGTGGTTCGGAGAACCCGTGTCCTACGTCCACTCCCCCAATACACAATTGGGGTTCCACTATCCACCAAGGATTACATGAGAGTTTTCACAAGTTCACTCACAAGTTAGTGTTTGAAAGGCTCACACCAAACGTTTACAAGAGTTTTTCCAAGGCTAACTCTAAACTTAACCCAAGTGTTTCTTAATCTCACTAGATTGAGACTTGTACAAGGTAATAGACACTCTCAACCTAAGCATTCAATTCTAATTGATTGCTACAAGAGTTCGATCTACCCACACATAATTACTTCACAAAGAATTAGTTACAAAGAACCTTGAGAAATAAATTTATAAGAGTATTGGCTATATAAGAATGCATGTCTTATTTTGAAGACAATGGGTATTTATAGCCAAAATACCCAAAACTAGTTATTAGAGACAAAGGCTTAATTGTGTCTAACAACTAGAAAAATGACATCTAATGCTCTATAGCTTTTTTTAAAGCGGGTGCGATTTCCTCTTTCACGAGCGCTGTTAACACCTAATTGTTGGATGCAGGAATGAGGAAGCGGCTCATAGAGCCTAGTGATGATTGCTCATGTTTAAAGGGCACGAGTTGAGTGATAATAGCTTGCATTTGATCATGTAAACGTTTTCAAAATCATTTTCAAACTTGAAAAGCAAGTTTTGAGTCAAAACTAGCCGTTTTAACCTGAAACCATGTAAATTTTAGACGGTTTTCACCATAAATTTTCATACGAGAATCAAAATGGTCTTAAAATCTTACTAATAGTGGATTGGGCCGCTCTGCACATTTTTCTCTAATAAGCTTTTTCAAATTAAGACGTTTGGGCCTTCAAAAGGGCCCAACGCCACTGTGACTCCAGAACGCCACTTGCCCTAGTAGCATTGGCCACCAACGCCAGTGTGAGAGTGGCGTTAAGCCCAAAAACCACTAGGCATAGTGGCGTTAGGTCACAAACGCCACTATATTTTGGCAGTAAATCTTGATTTTTTTCCAATTATTTTTTCCCGTGTTTTCAAATTACATGATTTGTAAGCTTTGACTTAAAGTATTCTTTTTAACAATTTCTATCATTTGTAACAGATGATTCAATCTCCACAACCACTTTAACTCTTCCTTAAGCCTAGAAAGCAGACTAGATTCATTCTTGGTCAACATTGAAAGAGTTAACCACTGCGTTTGAATCTGAGAGGAGGATATAAAGTGAGTTGTTTCTTCCTGTACGTATGTAGGGAGCAAGTATTTTCTTCTTATAAAAAGGAAAACATTCTAAACCTAAAGGAGACAGTGAATATATAGTTTATACACACTTTGCTGTAACATTAACTCACTGGACACTTTAAAAAAAACAAAAAGCTTTCACCTTTCATCAAGCTTTCATCTTTCATCAATAGCACGTGATTCAATCAAAGCAAGAGCTCTTAAATACCACTCAAAATACTTCTGAGGGTTCTCAAGCGCTTCCGGATTAATCAACAGGTAAGTATTCTACCTTGTTTCTTTTGTTTTTTTAATGATTGAATATGTAAACATGTGAATATGGCTGTAATGTTGTTGTAAATGATGTGAATTAAATGCCATGGATGCATCATTTTGCTACTATAATTTTTGCATCTTTTTATATATGAATGTTATGATTAGATCAAGGATGTTTTCGTGTCACTTTTGTTCATATTAACATATTTTTTTGCACCATTAGTCATGTGTACTCTATTTTATGATAGATTTCTAGTCTTGGTAAGTCTAGAAAATGCATTTTTTTTTTATCATTTTTGTATGTTTTTTGTGTCTGGATCGTAAACGTCATTAGAGGAAGTGGCGTTTGGACCCAATGCCATTACCCTAGTGGTGTTGAGCCCAAACGCCACTCCTCATATTGGCATTTGGGGAGGAAAAAACCCCTGGAGTGGCGTTGCTGCATGTATAGTGGCATTGGTGTCCATTTTGCTTTGAATTAGTGTTTTCATGTGTAAATAAAGGACGGGGTAAGCCTGTAACTCTCTTTGGTAATCCTTAGAATGATAAAATGCATGTAAAATGACTTTAAATGCTCATTCGGTAATCGATCTAGGTTAAAAATGGTAGAAACTTAGGTTTGTGTTGATGTGTTGCTTGATTGCTATAATCTTACATGTAATTGATGTTAATAAGGATTTGGTAATGTAAAATGAATCTTGTTAATAGAAACTCATCTTTTTGTATGTTTTCTATGTAAAATATAAGGAAACTATGTTTGATATATATTGTTTGTTAGTGGAAACGAATATGGATATAATCCTATAAGGGGCATGTAAATAATCACACCCTAAGAATGCAAAAGTTCGATTCCAGAATTCTCGGAGGTCAAGGTGTCTTTTACATTCTTAAGGGAATCGAGACGCACAGCAATAAGATGTTCCAGATGCCGGTTTGGGTGGCGACACCCACTATAGATCCTACCACCTTAAAGGTGCAGTGTCGCAGTTGTCAATCGCACTAGGACACTGAGGAAACCCCTCTTTGTTCACAGGCGCACTTTTCATAAAGTAGTGCAACGACTGGTTTCTCCTTTAGGTCGTGGGAGCGATCTTACATGTCGCGGGCGTGCTTCCACCAGCCATGATGGAGGACTTGGGGCCTTCGTATCTTTTAAGTCATGGGGGTGGTCAGTGAATCGCGAGCGTGATTTTAATTTTAAACAATTAAAACACGAGCAAGATTTCTGTATCACGGGGGTGACTAAGGAGATGGAAACTCGATTTCAAGATGGATTTGAATCCTTGGATCCCAAGCGTGATTTAATAATCACGGGAAAGATTGTTGTGTAGCCACAGGGGCGATTTTTCAATCGCGGGTGCGAAAAAGCGCAATGGGCACGATTTCCATGGTCGCAGGGGCGCATTACAAGTCACTTTGACAATCTTCCCTTCTACTTTATTAAGCTCAACTTACACACATGGAAACTTAATTAGATACCAAGTAAGAGTTGTTGAACTCAAAATAGTGTTGATTG
>CANYLF010910216.1:0-12124 GCA_948193215.1 Bocquillonia castaneifolia | reverse complement strand
GGTAGTCGGTTCCATCAAAGTAGGGCTTTAGGTTGTGAATAGAAAGCTCTGATGCCATTGGATCTTTAACTCAAATCAATGAAGAAAACACAAATGAGCACTAGCTCTGATACCAAATAAAATTCCTAATGGCACCTAGAGGGGGGTGAATAAGTGTTTAATCACAAAAACGGATATAAATGCGGAAATAAGAACACATAAAATTTATAGTGGTTCGGCCAAGATTTGCCTACATCCACTGACCCAACAACTATTGGGTTTCCACTAATCTTCAATTTGTACAAGTGTTTTCAAGGCCAACACTAAACCTTTACAAGTGATTTTAATGGCTAATCACCCAACCCAAACCAAACTAAGGATCTTCACACTAAGACCCAAGAACCCAAGAGTTTTGAAGGCAAACTCTTCAACCTTTAACAAAAAAACCTATCTCTCAACCCACATACAACCCTAACAAGATTGCATAAACAAAGATGAGCAGACAAGGTTCAAACAACAGAGAATAACAATAAAAGGTTTGCTAGAAAGCCTGGAAATAAACAAATAAAGCTATAAGGGTTTTAGACCTTTAATCTCAAGTTCTGTAACCCTAGAGAAGTGTTTTTGTATTCTATTTATAGGCTCCAACACCAATCTAGCCGTTGGAGCAGCCCAAAGAACAAATGGAGCTGATAAAGTACTTGAGACAAGTTGTTTGTCTTCACTTATAACGGCACACACTATCGTGTGTCTGAGGCACACTATCATATGTGATGATGTGGCACCTTCTTATTGCATTTGGAGAGCTGATTTGGCGAGTTCCAAGAATACACACGATCGTGTACAAATACACATGATCGTGTATTTTGCTCGTGTGCACAATCAAAGGTAGTGTGACTTGCTCGTGTGTCCATTTGCTTCAAAAACCTCAACCTACTAGATGCCTGACACATGATCGTGTTTTCCCACACTTGATCGTGTGTAAGGGAAACACACTATCGTATGTCCTTGGGAGTAGCTCGTGTGTATTGCCCTGATCCTTATGTATCGTTCTACTTCTATTATGCACGATCGTGTGAACTGACACACGATCGTGTGTAAGCAAAGACACATGATCGTGTGTCATGTTGATTTTGCAATATTCAACTTAATTCTGAAAAATTCTTCAAGTAAAATGTTAGTAAGTTGACTTGGGGTAACTTGTTTGCATTAAAAGGGATCTTGTATCAACACGAGCAAACCATTTCGAGGTTTTTTATCGAGTGTTATTTTTTTTTCTACTTTTCTTTTCATTGTCATATTTAAATTGATAAATGTAATAGTTAAATTTGGATATGATTATCCTTTCAAAAAAATTTTGGATATAATTACCATAGTTTTTTTAGAATTAAGGGAGTGGATTCAAATATGAGATTTCCAATTAGATTATAAATGTTTTAATTTTTAGGTTATACATGCGGAAATAAAATTCATAGCGTTTACAAACATTCATTTAATTCACTCAAAATTCATAGCGTTTACAAAATTCTTTCAATTCACTTGTAAATCAATTACTGCAGAAATAAAATAATTGAACTCAAATCCAAATTCTCTGAAAGCTTATTCAAATTTTAATTTTACTTTTTTTTCCGACAGTTTAATTTGATATTAAAATTGAAAAATAGTGATATAATCGAAATGAAATAATATTAATTTAGTCAAACTTAAATTTAATTAAATAGATTTTTTTTGAAAGAAATTAAATAGATTATAATACCTCAAAAATATGAGTAGATTATAAATTTAAAGAAGATAGAAGTTATAATTTGACCTTAAAATTTAGCTTATTATCTATTCAATTTTCATAGAATCCTTATTTTTTAAGCATAAACTTTTAAATATATCTCTATTTCAAATGTTTATTTAAGATTGGAGTCTCAAGACTCTAAAAAAGAAAAATAAAAAAAATATCATATAAATTGAATAAAAATGTTTGCCTTTTTCACATATAAAATAATATGTTTTTGCATTGAAATTATTAGTCTTAAAAAAATAAAATAGTAAAATACATTAATAATAGTACTAGACCAGAAAAGAAGAGATTATAAAAAAAAAAAAAACCGACTAGAAAAGAAGAGAAGAGGAAGAGCTGAAGGGAAGTCTATAATATATAATCACATCTCTGTGTCGCAAAGCAATTAATCGAATTCTGTTGTGAGTCAATCATGGTGATTTTTACTTAAACCCTCCAATCTCTCTTTCTCTCTTTCAATTTTCCTTTGTTATTGTCAATCGATTAATAATAATAATAATTTGTGATTTGCTTGTCAGGTTGCTTTACAGTCAGACTCGTTTCTTAATGAGCTAACAACAATGTTCGAACAAAGTACTGAAAAGGGCTCTGTTTGGGTCACTCTTAAAAGATGTGAGTCCTTTAATTTTCTTTTATTTTCGCTGATTTCATTATTATTATGATTTGGGATATATTTTTTTTAATTTTCTGTTTGTTTGTTTACAATTGGTTATTGGGTTTGTTTGGATAGCTTCATTGAAGTCTAAGTTGCAAGAACCGTTCTTTGGGGCATTTCCCTTACAGATGGAATAAGAATTGGTTTCTTTCGCCAATCTAGGATACTTTCTTGTTAATGTATCTGTTCAGATTCCAGATTACACAAGGAGCCTATGGTGACTTTTTGGTGATGTCATATTCTTTCTAATGCTGGAATTTTGAATGGCTTGTTAAGATAAGTGAGGGTTATTAAGTTGTAATGTGACAAATTAAATAATCCGGGTTTTAACAGGGTTCACATGGGATATTAGTATCATACATCCAGGACATTTGCCAAACGTTTTGTTCCATTTTCAGAGGAGAATAATTGAAGAAGTTGTGGTTCTCATGGATCTATTTTATAATTACATTGCCACCCTTATAGGCTTTGAATTGTTTGATCACTAATAGTGATGGATCCATACATTTATTTTATTTACTTATAAATCTCCATACATTGACTAGTGGTCTCTCGTTGTTTTGTTTAAGGTCGGGGCAAAGGATCACCAGTGCTTTCAAGCTTCCTATGCTACTATTCTCAAGGCCCATGTGACAGCTTTAAAGAAGAGGGACAGGAAGGACAAGAAAAAAGCAGCAGGGCCAGATAAGAAAGAAACCGGCACAAAGCCAAAGAGGGCCTGAACCACTGAAGGTTTTGAAGCCGCTGTATAAACTGAAATACTTCTCACTTTCTTTTTGTCACCCTCCTTCAGTCCAAGAGCGTGAGGTTTCTATCTTGTCACCAGCTTTATATGTTTGGCCTTAATTATTTCTGAAGTTTTAATCAATGTCTAGTATTTAGATTAGCTAGGTCACATAAGGTGTTGACTGTGAATAGCATTGCTCATCAAGAACTCTTATATCTTCGGTGTTGGTGTTGGATCATATTGATACTTCACTCATCATGATGTCAAATAATTTGACCTGGACTTGGTGCATTATGGTCTGTTAATGCAATTGACCCATTCCAAGATCGCATTGGTAGTCAATTTAGAGTGTTTATAAAGGAAACATGTATATTGCAGCATTTCGACTCAGATCTTTCAATTAGTTCTTATTTCTTGGAGCTTGTTATGATACATGGTGGGTTCTTTACCAGTTCTGAGCACATTCTTGTCATAAATAAATTATCTCTTTTAGGGCAGTCGGCCCAGAATGATAGTGATACTGCATATGTTGATCAAATGATGATCAAAATCTCCACGAGGCTAATGTTAACTTTAAGATTGGAAATAAGATTTAAACCAGCTCCCTCTGTCCTTGAAATCCCAAATACATATGCAGGTAGAGGCACTGTTCCTCTCTTATTTAATTGTGTAGCCTATGAACAATTTTTGATCGTTATTTGTCGAACTATGCCTTTATTGTAACTGCAATTGATAATATAAGAAACATACAATTTCTAGTGGTATTTTTATTTTTAACTTTTATATTTTTTTCTCTTATAAATTATATTTATATTATATTATATGAACATTGTACGACTAAAGACAAATTCGGAACATCTGATCAAAAAATTGGATTTAATTGATCATTCTTAACAAGGTGTTGTGCAAATTGATAAAAAAATTTTAAAATATTAAGTAATGGGATATTGGTTGGAGAATGTTACCCGGAACGCGGGAACGGAAACGTAATACGTCATATAATTTTTTTATGGTACGTTGGGGATAGTGTTAGTTGGTACGTTAAATCGGTACTAGATACAGAAAGCCCAATTTTTTTTCGGATCATGAATTGTTTATACATATAATTTTTGATAATTCATATATACAAATTTGATGAAAGTAAAACTACAAGAGAAAAATTATCGAAAAGTAAAACTAAAAAACCAAAATTAGAAGTAATGTAGATTATTTATTTTGTTCAGAATATATATTAATCTGACTACCATATATATATATATATATATATATATATATATATATATATATATATATATATTATGGTGAATCTGACTACGTACCATATTTAATAAATTATCAAAAGTTAAATTCTTATACTAGTCCAATAAATTAATATAATGAAAATAATAAGTCCATGGTTCTTCAGGACGGACATTCTGGAACGCGGTTCTTCAGGGGTTAGAGCGAATTAGGTAACTACTTGGAGTATATAATCCCACGTCAGAAACAGATGAGAATATAATTTTATTAAATAGCGGACATGCAGCAATGCAATCCTTTATTAATGCAGATATAGGAAGAGGATGCTAGGTCCTCATGTCATGTTTAAGCAAATGAGGAGGTACAAGAAGAAGAAAAGACAGTAATACAAGAAGCATAATTGATCAGAGCAATGGCAACCATTTCTGGCTACTGGCTCCGGTGGGGAATGAGACGATTATAGTTGTCGTCAGAGACCTGCAGGATATATAAGAGTCAGCTAGTGCTACATCAAGGACTTTTTCATAGTACAGATTTTGAATGGTGCCATCATTTTTCATGATCCATCGCTGGCCTGAACATGCCATGTTACAAGGGAGAGTACTAACAGTCGATCCATCAGTAGAATGCACTTGTTGGTATCAGTTTGAGACCTTATTGAACCATCTGCATAAAATGCCCACTTTTGTTGTATCTTGCTATATTCACAACTCTCTAACCTGAAGGCCGAGTATTGGCGCTATGAAAGGTTTTGTATCATTAGTTGGAAGCCAGCTTCGACTGATGTCCTTATTGTTGACTTCCACCGTAATTAATGACTGTGTTTGTGCCATCGCCCGATAGTTCCCAGCGGGCAGTGGTACAATTATGTATCATCACGTAACTTCCAGGATTGAAATTTGAAGTCGTCAAGCACATGTTCCTGCTCCGAATCGTACCATTTATTTTAAAGATCCAAGTTTGACGATCAACAGGATGAATTTCGCATGGATACAAGATTAATTATTCTGCTTCCGTCAGTGTATCTGGCATTCTCTACATCGAGACACAAATTGACGGAGTATATTTTTTGCCAACTGCATGTCTTGGTAAATATATTTACCAAGGAGCATAAAAGAGGGTTTTTTTTTTTTTTTTTTTTGCTTTCATAATTTGGTCAAAATCCCTCACTTCTCTTACACATTAATTTTATTTTTGCATAGGATTTCAAGGAGAATGGAACTTTTATTTCGTCAATATCTTTGTACACTTTCCAAATGATTTAAAGAAAAAGAGAGAGAATCCTATGCAATATCTTATTTTTGCATAGGATTCCAAGGAGTATGGAAAATATATACTCCATCCGTTCCAAAATATCTGTCTTTTAAGGTTTGTGCACACATATTAAGGATAATCATTAAAACATCTAGATTTTAGGTAAATATATCCTTATTGACTAAACTACCATTTATCTCACTCTTCGTTGATTACTTATAATAGCTGTAATTTATAGTGTTGATAAGGGTAAAGTTGGAAAAAGTATCATTAATGTTTCATTGATTTTTGTAAGCGACAGATAATTTGGGACAAAAAAAGACTCTAAAACGACAGTTATTGTGGAAAAGAGGGAGTAATCTTTTCACATGAAGGTTGATTAATTATAGGTACTTTGAAAAAAAAAAGATATTTTATGAGTTTTTTTTTTATACCATAGAAATTAGTTAGTATTTAGATTAGTTGTTAGTAGGGTGTGGGAATATTTCCAACACAAATGTTGGGGTGGGGTTTGAACCCTCACCATCCAAATACCACCACTTTTAAGGTGGGGGTTTTTGACACTCAGGCTAGACCTGAAGTGGTTATATTTTACGAGTTAGTCATCATTTACTTTGGCAATAGTGAGAGACCTAAACCTTTTTTTTTTCTTGAAGGGTCAAAGTATAAATAATTTTTTTAAAAATCATAATATCGTATTTTATAATAATAATTAAACATAAAATAAAATTATTTGTAACAACAAAAAGAATACAATATATATTATAAAATAAAGTTTAAAATGACATAATAATACTAGTACAATAAAAAAAAATATCATTTAAAAATCACTACAACGTTATGAACGTGGTGTAGTAACAATAAATATAATATTAGAATAAAAAAAGTGGAGCTATGGAAAAGGAGGTATTAAACTATTTTTGTATATTGGAATTGTGAAAGTAAATCACACATATACTAAAGAATTTTAATCTAACTAAATCTTTAAGTTGCCTCAATTAACTTATATGTAGTCCAAATTCTTTAAGTTACCTCAATTTTATTTGTTTGAGGGATCCAACACATATATATAATTATCATTTAGAGGCTTATAATTTTTTTATTCACTAGAATCTTAACTTAAATAAAAAATTATTTATAATTTTAGAGCGGTCATTTATCACTAATACGGTGATCGGTCCGCCAATATTTGGAAACATTTTCTCTTAAAAAGTGTGTGTGTGTTTGTGTGTTTGTGTGTGTGTATATATATATTATATCTTCTAGTAAATCTTAAAGCATAATCTTTCTAAGGGAAAAGGTCCAAAAAAAGCCACTATGGTTTCCTTGACGTTTAAGTTAGCCACTAATCTATTTTTTGGCTCAAATAAATGGAAATTCATGTTTTCTATCTCAATTAAGCCACTATATTAGCAGAACATTAACCGAGACAAACTGCCATTTACTAGAGGTTGACGTGTAAAGTTGTTAAGTCCCAGTCTTATGCTCCAAGTTCATCACCAACTACAACTAACCGAAAAACCCTTCTTTTTCATACGCAGCCTCTTCTCTGTCATGCTGTTCATACGTTTCTCTTTGCTCTCATACTTTCTCTCTTATGCTGCTCAGACGTTCTCTCTGCTACTTTTGACCAAGAAACTAGCAAACCTAGAAGTACAACCTCTTCATCATCAATTTAGAAAAGTAAAATATGCGAGCCCAATATGAAAATTAAACGAGGCTTTCAACATTAAGGGGAGTTTGATGGATTTGTCTCATCTTTAAGAATTCAACATCAAAAAACTATTCAGATCACTGGCAGCAAGGCTTTATATTACTACTCTTGTTGTTGCTTCAAGAGCTCTCCCTCCTACATCTCCTTTAAAAAAAAAAAAGACAATTTTCTCTCACAACACGTTGTAATAATCTAATAATAATTAAAAAAATCCTTCCTTTTTTTCATTTCTTGTACTTGTTTGTGCATAAAGAAGGCAACTTCGATGATCTTTTGTAACAAAAAAGTCAAAGTAATTGGGGATGGCAGGTGCTGATGAAGCTTCCGTAACAGTAAAGGGAGTTTTGTTAGGGTTTGAAGCTTTGATAGATGTTACTGGTGGGGGTGGAGTTAGTGACGGCGGCGGCGCTTCTTCCAAATTTGTAAAAGAGATCTATAGAAATATTGATAAATTGGAAACGACAAAAGGAAGAATCAGTGAGTTTATAGGCTAAAGAAGGAAAACATCATCTATCTTGTTGCTGGGTATTGTCAAATTGGCTTATACTCTTATAGATCCTGATGGAGTTCAAAAATGGATTGGACTATCTTGAGCTATTTAAATGGCCTCCAATGATGTTTCTATGTTCTTGTTGGTCTTTCATCATGGCTTTATATCTTCTGTTTCAATTGTCCTAATTTTTTGCTTTTCAAGCTCTACAATATTGGCCTCCAAAACAACCAATTTAATGGAAAGCTCTCCACCTTCGATGGATTATTTGAATGGTAATTTGCAATTTGAATTTCAATGATTTTGGTACTATATTGTTTTATTTTTTTCATGGACCCTTAACCTTAAGCATATGTTTTCAATCTTTGGAGTGGATAATAATCCTCCCATTGGATTTAAGATAAAAGAAACTTTACACATCAGTTTAAACTTTACATGTCAGCTTTTGTAAACGGAAGTTTGGGTTGTTAGTCAATATATTAATAGAGTGGCTAAATTGAGACAAAAAATATGAATTTCTATTTATTTGAGCCAAAAAAGTAGGTTAGTGGTTAACTTAAACCTCTAGGGAAACCTTAGTGGCTTTTTTTTGTACCTTTTCTCTCTTTCTAATGGATTTCATCTGTCCTTCACTTTTAATGGAATGGTGACATTTTCTCTGTTTCCCATTTACTTTATGGCTATGGAACTTTCACCCGTCCTTCACTTCTAATGGAATTGATGTGAAGCTCAAGTATATTAAACTTGAAATTCGGAATCTATGTGGAAATATTAAACCTAGGATCATCCTAAAATCAAGTGGAAAAACTTTGACCTTAGCCAAACCTGTCAACTGCAGCTAAAGTTATAAAAAGATGACTTTTAACTCTAACCAAACCTGTCGATTAGAACTGAAATTATAATTAATGAACACCACAAGTTGCCTTGATAAGTTTAAACTTTGTTCAAACCAAAGAACAAATGAAAAGATTTTCACAAAGTGAAAAACTCAAAAAAATAATATTGATCACAAAACCCTAACATATAAGGAAACAGAATTAAAAACCTATACTATAAGAAAAATAATATTCCTTTAATTAAACCTATTATATAAGGAAAATAATATTCCTTCTTATTTTAGGAATTAAATTAAATAAGGAATCTAAGTCCAAATTAGAATAGGACTTTGATTCTTTGACTTGAAGCGAAAGAAACTTAATTAGTCAAATTTCTAACATGTAGAATATTGACTAATTTAGGTTTAAAATTATTATTAAGCTCCTTATTTTGAACTAATTTAGGTTTAAAATTATTATTAAGCTCCTTATTTTGAACCTCCATAATTATCCTTGCAATTCTTGCTTGCGGCTTTCTTAGGTCTCATCATTCCCCTCTTCTTCAAAAGGATTCGTCCTCGAAGCACCTACATCATACAAAGACAAATCAGAAACATTGAATGTAGCACGAACATTACCATACTGACTTGGCAAGTCTAATTTGTAGGTATTGTCATTAATCCTCTTTAGGACTTGAAAAGGTCCATCTCCTCTAGGATGCAATTTATACTTCCTTTGTATAAGGAACCTTTCCTTGAGCATATGAAGCCAAACCCAATCATCGGGTTTAAAAACTACCTAAACTCTCCCTTTGTTAGCACTTCTTTCATACTGTTAATTTTTCCTTTCAATATTGGCACGTACCTTAGCATATAATTCCCTAACAAAATCAGCCTTTTGCTTTCCATCCAAATTAACACGCTCATTAGAAGGTAAGGGTAAAATATCCAATGGAGCCAGTAGACTAAAACCATACACAATTTCAAAAGGTGAATGATTAGTAGTAGAATGAACAGTCCTATTATATGCAAACTCAATATGTGACAAACATTTTTCCCCATGCTTCAAATTCTTTTGAATGATAGCTCATAAAAGTGTAGAGAGTGTCCTATTAACTACTTCGGTTTGACCATCTATTTATTAGTGACAAACTATAGAAAATAAGAATTTAGTTTCTAACTTATTCCATAATGTACGGCAAAAATGACTAAGTATTAACATCTTTATCACTTACAATGGTCTTAGGTAAGCCATGCAAATGTACTACTTCCTTAAAAAACAAATCAGCAATATGTGTTGCATCATTAGTTTTTGAACATGCAATAAATTGCGCCATCTTATTAAATCTATCAACAACAACAAATATGCTATCCTTACCACTTGGTGACCTTGGTAATTCTAAAACAAAATCCATAGAAATATCCATCCAAAGTGCATCGGGAATAGACAATTGTGTATACAAACCATGTGGTAAAACTTTAAACTTAGCTTGTCTACATGTTATACACTTATCACAAACTCTATGCACATCTCTTTTTATATTAGGCCAATAAAAATGCTCATGCAAAATATCTAAGGTTTTCTTAACACCAAAATGTCCCATTAATCCTTCACCATGAGTCTCTCTAACTAAAAACTCTCTAATAGAACAATTAGGCACACATAATTTATCTTCCTTAAACAAATATCCGTCATACATAAAGAATATATCATAAGCACACTTGTCACATGCATTCCATACTTGGCCAAAATCAACATCATTAACATACAATTCTTTCACAAGTTCAAAACCAAGCAATTTAGTTTACATAGAAGTTATAAGTGTGCACCTTTTAGATAATGCATCAGCCACATCATTTTCCTTTCCATGTTTGTACTTGATAATAAAAGGAAAAGTCTTAATAAACTCTAACCACTTAGCATGCCTTTTATTCAACTTACCTTCTGACTTTAGGAGCTTCAAACTTTCATGATCAAAATGTATAATAAATTCCCTTGGCCATAGATAATGTTGCCATGTTTGTAGAGTCCTCACTAATGCATATAACTCCTTATCATAAGAAGGATAATTTAATGTTCCTCCACTTAATTTCTCACTAAAATATGCAACTGGCCTTTGATCCTGCATTTAAACACCTCTAATACCAATTCCTGAAGCATCACATTCCACTACAAAAAAAATCCGATTTAGAGACGGATTTTAGAGACGGACGCGATCCGTCTCTAATTAGAGACGGAATTAGAGACGGAATTTGATCCGTCTCTAATTAGAGACGGATTTAGAGACGGAATTTTTTTTTTCAATAATTAGAGACGGAAAAAAAATCCGTCTCTAAATCCGTCTTTAATTAGAGACGGAAATATCCGTCTCTAAGCAAAAAAATCCGTCTCTAATAATTTGGCGCCAATTCCCGCCAAAATTAGAGACGGATTTGGAGACGGATTATTTTTCCGTCTCTAATTAGAGACGGAAATAGAGACGGAGTATTATCTGCGTCTCTAATTAGATACGTATTTAGAGAAGGATAAATTTTACGAGTATTATAATTGAAAAAAAAATTTCGTCTCTAATTTATCAAAATCCTTCTCTAAATCCGTCTCTAATTAGAGACGGATCAAATTCCGTCTCTAATTCCGTCTCTAATTAGAGACGGATCGCGTCCGTCTCTAAAATCCGTCTCTAAATCGGATTTTTTTAGTAGTGGAACTCAAAAAGGAGCATTATTTACAAAGATTTAAAAAAAACTAGCAAATAATTAGCTTCACAAGGAAACAGCAGCAATGTAAGATCCTTGAAATCTGTCACAAATATTGCCCAATGAAACAAATCATCGAAGTTAGATTCCATTGTACAAGTAAAAAAAAAACAGCAACTGAAATAAAATCATCTAAATTTAGTTCAAGTTCTCGATCGCCTTATCGAAATCAACTGTCACCGCAGTACTTCACCTAAAGTTTCTGCAAATATTGATGACGAAGACGGCAACGAGGATGACGATGGTGAAAGTTATTAAAACTAAATATTGGGGTTGAAAGTTAGGTAGTGTGAATAATTAAAGTTTCATTTTAGGTATAGATGTTAATATTTGGTTTCAAGGGTATAGGGTGCTAATATTTTGATTTTAAAGGTAAGGGGCCTAATTTCCTCCTAAAGAAATGGTGTTGTGACTTGGGCTCGGTTCAAACCGAACCAAAATCAAAAATATAAAATGAACCGATAGTTCTAGTTCTTTAAAATACTGGGATTAAATTTAAAGGAATAGTTTTGGTTTGATCAACTTTTTTTTTTGTTTTGATCTTATTTTTGGTTCTATTGATTTCAAATTGGTTTAATTATAATTGATTTTGAAAAGCTTAATGGTATAAAAATTCAAACTTTTTGTTTGTTTGCAATTTCTAATTAAGTCTTTTAATTTTGAATTATTTTAAATTGAATATTCTATCACAATTTTATTAGAT
>CANYLF010908628.1:0-10288 GCA_948193215.1 Bocquillonia castaneifolia | reverse complement strand
ACACATTGCGCCCCTAACGCGAGTTAGGTTGATTTGCACCCCACCCTCCTGCATGCAAGAAAGAGCCTTCTGGACACAACTTTGCTTAACCACTAAATGGTTATAGCTTATAAACACTTTACAATCCTCACATTCTTTCGATGTAGGATAAAGTGTTTTAAGCTTCTTTATTTTCCCAGTAACCTTTTGCAAGTATCTTATTTTGAGTATTAATTTCTCATTCACCACTTATTCATTTTAAGCACATAATATACCGTTTTAGAGGTAACACATGGAGTAAAATACAAAACTATAATTCTTATTATTCAAACCTCCAATTAATTGATAAAAAATTGTGCCTCAAAATTACAAAAATATCCATTTCTTCCAACAAAACATTCCACCTCTATATACAAAAGCTTGCTCTTCCAGACTGTGGGATCTTATTATTTCTAGTTTTCACAAAAAGCTGGCTTTGTGGCAGGGGTAAACTTCATTCTCTTGAGAGTAAAGTTATTCTCATTAATTCTATCCTCAAAAGTTTACCTATCTGCTTTATGTCTATGTTCTCTATGCCTATATCTGTGCAAAGAAATCTAGAGAGTTTGATGAAACAATTTCTTTAGAGGGAAGACAACTCTTTTAGGGGGCTTTTGTAATATGTCTTAGAAAGAGATTTGTAGGAATAAAGATGTAGGGGGACTTGGTATCACTCCACTTTGTGCTTCTAATGAAAGTCTACTTTGAAAGTGGCTGTGGAAAATTAGGAAGGGCGGTTCAACTTCTCTTTAGTACAAGATGGTGACTTCAGCTTCTGAGGTCAATAGTTTACATGATATTGAAAATTTGGATCTCTCTAGATGCTCCTCTATTTGGAAAAATATTTTTAAAGCGTATGTTAAATATATTGAAGTGTTCAATTTTTTTTCAAGAATCACATCTCTATTCAAGTACTGTCAGCTAACAAAACCTCCATTTGGCATGATGATTGGTTGTCTTGAGGCCCTCTTGAAATGCGGTTTCCAGCCCTTTACAGTATTCATAGAGACAAATTAATCTTAGTCTCTACTATGGCAGCGAATGGATGGACCTTGTCTTCATGACGCAGGATGAAGGTAGGAAAAGCACAACAAGCCACCGAACTGATTCAACTTGTGCAAGGTACTATTCTGGACATCAACGGGGAAGATGATTCGGTTTGCTGGATGGGTAAAAGTACTGGCTACTGGGCAGTAGGATTTTCACTTGGTTTTGGAGATGTTTCGGTTCAACACACTCATCATTTCAAAAGGCTTTAGACCGGTCTCGCATCACCACGAGTTCTTCACTTTGCATGGCTTGCATGTCATTAAAGACTCTCCACTTTATCCTGCTTAGCTTCTCACAGTATTATTTTTAACAATGATGTTATTTGTTCAGCATGTCATCTTTACGAGGAATCCATTCATCATTTGTTGCTTCATTGTTGTCACTCATGGCCCCTTTGGATTTGGTTTTTTCAAAAGCTTGAATTTGCTTTTGTTATGTCAGATTCTATTATGTGCTTCTTTGACTTGTGGATTTCAGTAGCTCCATCCACTAGTTATAGACAATTTTGATGCTCTATATGGTATTTTTTTTAATTGAGAAATATGGGAAAATAGGAATAAAAGGATTTTTGAGGGAAAGAAACCAAATATGGATGGAACAATTATTAAATGTATAGGCCAGGCAGTGTTTTGGTGTAGGTCAAGGATTTCTTCATTTCCTTATAGTGTGCTATTGATGTTTATAGATCTTTTTATGCGATCTTCTGATTGCAATAAGTTGTTTTTTCCTTCTTTGGTGATGTAACCTTAAGTGTGTGAAACCATCGTTGAAGGCTTTGTCACTTATTATGGTTTTTATATATATACCTTCACTTATTAAAAAAAAAAATACATATCATAATTTTAGTGGATCATTATTCTAACTCAGATTGTTAAGTTAAAATAACCGATACACTATATAATTTTTCTATTTTCATTACACCTTATGCATTAAGATATCTAAATTTTATCCACCCTCCTTTATCTCTCTACATATGTTTTCTTTTTTTAAAAAAACACCTATTCATTTGAAAATCAATTCGCATAAAAAAAAGCTTGACACTACATCCGTATGTATATTAAAAAAATGATTAAAGAAAGGTTCACAAAATTCTACCACTTGTTACTTTCTACAATTTTATTTTTATTTTTATTTTAATAAAATGTTAGCACCTGTTTTGTTTTTTGAACAGAGCACCCTATTTTAATACCAAAGAAGGGGTTCATTTTATTCGAACTATTTGTTTTTATATTATTAGTTTTCTATCTATCTATATTTTTCGATGATTACGTTTACATTCCCATTTTTTTATTTTTTAAAAAAATATATTTTTTCTCGTTTCTTTTGCATTTTCAACTATTGCTGTTAAAAATGATAATCTTATAAATTCCCAACTTTAGTGTAAATTTTTAATATATCATAATTTTAAAAGTGCTTCAAATATATCTTAACTTTTCAACTTGTTTCAAATATATCCAAGCATATGCTTTAATGACATAACATTCTGATATGACAATTTTTTATATGCGTGGCTGCCAACTTGACAAATTTTAAGATATATTTAAAATTTACACTAAAGTTTGTGATATATTTGAAATCTACACAGAATTTTGAGATATATTTGAAATTTTTACAGCCTAATAGCTTAATATAATATGAACTTTGACCAATTTTTCAAATATAGCCCTAACTTTAAATTGAGTCAATTAGAACATGTACTTTGTGTTCAATATCAAATATAACTAAGTGTGTGTTTCATATGACATTTCATCCTTATCTTTTATTCTCTCTCCTAGTTGGAAGACACATCAGATAAAATTGGCTAGATTTGAAACTAAACAATAAGTTTGGCATATATTTGAAAATAATATGAAAATTTGGGATATATTTGGTTTCAAATTAATATGACGTGTTTTGCCAAATAGGAGAGAGAATGACACTTAAACATGTGATGTCAGGTGAAGCACATGTCTGGCTATATTTGACATTAAACGTAAAGTATGACTACTAATTGGCACGATTTAAAATTGGGTTATATTTGAAAAATTAGTCAAAGTTCGGGTTATACTAGGCTATCAGGCCAATGTTTACTAAAGTTTGAGATATATGTAAATGTGTCATATTAGTTCAAATGTATGGTTGGATATACTTGAAACGTATTGAAAAGTTCAATGCCAATTTAAAACACTTTTAAAAATGATATATTTAAAATTTACATCAAAATTGGGATATAAAATATTATTATCCCTTTCTATTTTCATTCTTATATTTATTTACATTATTTTGAAATATCCTCAATAAAATTTATAAATATCATAATGTAACATTAACAAAAAAAAAATCATAATGTAAAATAGTACTACCCTCAAAGTCTTAATTAGCCCATGAAAAGGTACCCATTCGCTCCTGGCCGCAGTCTTTAGGTTGTATACCGAGACTGAAGAGATCCAAATGATTAATTATTAAAATTAACTATTTACGGAACGTACTTATTAAAAAGAAAATATTTACGAAACGTATACACAACTTAATTGCACAGGTGACTAGTTCAATGTAAAGCATGCAGCATGATCTATATTCACGTTAATGGTGACGAAACATCCGTTGTACAACGCAATTGCTTAATGTTGCATCATAACCCATCAATCATATTTTTGCCTAATACCTTAATATAGCCCGAACTTTGATACATTTTTCAAATATAGCCCAAACTTTGAATCGTATCAATAAGTACCTTATACTTTACGTTTAGTTTCAAAGATAGTCAAGCGTGTGTTTTATCTGACACATCATCCTTGCATTTTATTTTCTCTCATAGTTGGAAAGACACATTAGATAAAATTAGCTAGATTTGAAACTAAATGAGAAGTTTGGGATATATTTGAAAACAATATGAAAGTTCGGAATATATTTGGTTTAAATTAATCAACATGTCTTACCAAATAGGAAAGAGAATGAAACTTAAGCATGTGATGTTAGATGAAACGCACGCCTGACTATATCTGACACTTGACTTAAAGTATAAGATACTAATTGACACGATTTAAAGTTTGTGCTATATTTGAAAAATTGATTAAAGTCAGGCTATACTGAAATATTAGGCCTCATATTTTTAAGTGCAAGTTATCGAATAATGGCGGTAATTCAGAACAAAAGACAATTTTATTTTTTCGCTGGACTAATTGGTTTTGATCCGAGCAGCTCATTAACCAAATAATTTTTTTTGATAAATCATTAACCAAATAAATTGGTTTTGATTCGACAACTGATCAATTATTATAAACTAGTCACTTGCCGGGGTGATACACGGGTTCATTTTTAAATTATTTTACATAATATTAAATTAAAAAAATATATTTTATACTTATTCTTAAAAAATTATTTTCTATGTTGAGAGTTTCTACTAATTGGACTTGTAATCTTTATTTTTATTGGGCAAGTGAAAGAATTATTGACGTTGGAAACTCCATGTTTATGAACTTATGATGTTGCGGTTTCTTAATATTTGGAATTGTTTATTTGAATCAGCAAGTGATCATTATTTTTTTTATTATTTTTTCTCATTAAATTGTTATAGTTTTAATAGGTTTAATGTATTGTGTTTTGATAGTTTTGATGGTTATTGTATTCCACTAACGTGAACATTGATTTTTTTTTTAAAATTAGAAACAAAAAAAATAATAGCAGATAGAAAAGTAGAAGGAACTTTTTTGTTGGTAGAAAAAGGAGGAGGTAATTTTTTTTGAACTAAATAAATTCATCTGAAGTGTCACGCAAGGAGCTCCTGAATGGACTGTTTTGTGGATTTCCTTAATATATATATATATATATTTCACTTGTGATAGTTTGTCTTTTTAAGCACAAGACTTACAATTCATAAGACGTGATTCAAGTGGTAAAATCACTTGGACTTGCAAGCTATACGTCTGGAGGTCGAGAGTTCGATTTTTAGAACCGCATGGGGAGAATGTGCTTCCAAATTGAACTCACTCGACCAGGATTAGTTGAGGTTCCAAATGGGGCTCCGAATACCCGGATAACAACAATTATAAAAAAAAAGTACAGGACTTACAGATTTTTTTATAATGAAATTAACTTTTTAATGTATATATTCTACGTAAAATCTTAAATCTATTTATATGCACCATCATCTTTTTAACATTTATTCTTGAAGAGACTTTTGTTAATGACAAATCATTGATTCCCTAAAAATTTCTTTTACGCATACTTTATTTATTTAATTTTTTTAATAATACCTTAATTGAAATTTATATTATAGTATATAATGTAAAATTTTATTATTTTTATGATAGTTATTGTAATGTCTATTTTGTTTATTCTCACTTTAACATTTTATGCTTGTAAAATTATTTTATTTTAAATGAAAATTATGTGCTTTATTAATTAATTTCAGAAAATAACAGTTTGACGTATGTATGTATGTATGTATGTATTTTTTTGATAAAAAATATGTATTTTGTATCTATGTTATATCATGTCCATATATACATTGTATTCGTGTTTATACATTTGAAAAAATTATAACATTTAGCCACAATTTTCAGTGAATTATTAAATTTAAATTTTGTAACTATGGGGCGTGGTTCAAGTGGTAAAACTACTTGGGCTTGCAGCCTATATGCCTGGAGGTCGAGAGTTTGATCCTTAAGGCCGCATGGGGAGAGTGTGCTTTCAAATGGAACTTACTCTACCGAGATTAGTCGGGGCTACAAATGGGATTCCGGATACCCGAGATAACAATAATTATAAAAAAAATTATTAAATTTAGTTACTTTTTAAAATTTTTGCAATTTGACTAGCAATTTTTTATTCCATGACATGTGTGTAATAATCACATGCTCATGCTTGCCAAATAGTTTAAAATGATAAAATTTTAATTAAAAATTGTCTCTAAATTTGACAATTTATTTAAAGTTGTGATTAAATTTGACAATTTAGGGAAAGTTGTGTTAAGAAATGTTATAGATATCATTAGTTGCACGTGAAACATTATCAAAGACAAATGACATATCGGCAATGGCCCACATCAATAAACTTGTTCAGTGGGCTGGGTACCCGCCCAGCCTGGTTAGATTTTGTGGGCTTGGGTAGCAATTTTGAAATTAGGCCTGTCCAAGCTCGAGTTCGAATAAGCCTGAAATTTTTTTGGGTGGGTTTGGATTTTCAATTTTAATAAAAATTAGACGTAGGGCGAGAAGAGCCTGGCCCATGACTGAAAAGCTCAAAAAATTCTGAATATATGGGTGGGCTTGGGTAAACAGAAATAAGGTCTGATGCAAGCCTGGGTAGAGCTCTAAAGGGCATGCTCGATTGGGCCCCACTCGAGCTCGTCCAAGCCTACCCAGTGAACATGTCTATACATTAATTAAGTTGACTAAAATTAACACAAAACAAAAGGATATTCGTTAAATTGTCGAAATTTAAAGAGGCTGAAATTGACAGTTCACTGAAAATTGTGACCGATGAATACCTTTTTCCTTACACATTATAGGTATGCAACACAGATTTCAAATTGTTCAAATCCTAAAGGAAATTTTGTTATATCTAGTGGTCATGGGGAATGTATTCTTCTACTAGACTTACAACTTAATTTAAAATTTTCAATGCGCTTTTAAGTTATTTTTGATAATGTAACTTAATTTAATCAATAAGTAAAAAAAATCACTTAAAATGATAATTCAAAAATTTTGACTACAAATTCATGCTGAAAATTATAAAGTGGTTGATCTTTTAATATTTTTTAGTAAAATAGTTTATATCAACTTCAATTATCATTTATAAATCTAAAACTCTATCTTTTTATACCTTTTAATTGGGCTTATAATACTTTTTAGTTTTCTACCCTTATATATGGTAATAATTAAAATTTTTTAAACTATTTATGATTTTAATTATATATTTTAATGATTATAAATTAATAAAAAGTGGAATTAATTTTTTTAAGATATTTAATGAAAACAAATATTTGTAGTGATTAAAGTTATCAAACATATTATTAAATTCAGTGCTTAAAATTTTCAGTATTTATCACATTGAGTACTTATAGCAATAAATTTTCAGCTTTATCAAATACCGCATGTGGGTGTTTGATAATCCAACTTTTCACTTAATTTAAAATTTTGAGCACTTAATTATTTCTTTAAAGTCATGTTTGATAACTTAACTTAATGTCATTTTAATTTAATTAATCAAGTCAATAACCACTTAAATTAATAAGTTAAAATTTCTAACTTAAAATTTTTACTAAAAAATATTAGCAGTCGATCTTTTAAGTTTTTCATTAAAATAATTTATAAAAACTTGTATTATTATTATTAATAATATTAAAATATTTTTTTTGGCGTTTATATCCTTTATTTGACTTATACTTCCTCCGTTCAAAAAACAAAGTGCTTTATTTGGCCCTTTTTTAGGTCAAAAAAAAAAAATTACTAAGTTTCAATAATCGTGACTTAATTTTTTTTATATACCTTTATTAATGACACTTTTAAAAATTCTAATGTATTCTTTTTTGTTCCAATTAAATGATAAAATTGAAAAACATAATATATTTATCACATTTTTCATAACTCCTGACACATGACCTAATACAAGCAAAACTTTTTCATGCCATGTAATTAAAAAGAAAGGAATGTTTATTTTCTTTTCAATTTTTTTATTAAATCAGGACCCAATCGCCTTTTATGGCCTGAACTTTAGGCCATTTTTCAAATATAGTCCCAACTTCAAAAAATTTCAGTTAGTACCTGGTACTTTTCGAATTGATTCAAATATAGCCAACTTAATTTTGACGTGTGTTTTGGCTGATGTGGCTTGCTGACGAGGCTCTCATTGCTGACGTGGTATGTGTTTTGGCTGACGTGGTTTACTGACGCGGCTGCCACGTCAGCCAAAACACATGCCACGTCAGCAAAAACACACGTCAAAATCGAGTTGGCTATATTTTAATCAATTCGAAAAGTACCAGGTACTAATTGAAACTTTTTGAAGTTGGGGCTATATTTGAAAAATGGCCTAATGTTCAGGTCATAAAACGCTATTAGGCATATATATATATATATATATATATATATATATATAATATCAGCTTTCATTATAATACCTAATATAAAAAAAAATTAAATTCCACATTTAGCGACAAATCGGTGACGGATTGGCGACTCACAATATAGTTTACTATCTGTGTCCATTCCGTCTCTAATCGGTTGTCAATTTAGGGACGGATACGTGACCATTTACTGATCGAATTTTCAAACCCTGATCCGTCTATAAACTGTCGTTAATTTGTCTCCAAATATTGGTCAGTGAAAAATCGCTAAATGGAATTTAACTTACGACCGAAAATTGGTCTCTACTGCTTTATTAGTGACCGACCGCTTTATTTGGTCGCCAATTTTTTAACGACAAAGCAAATAGCGACCGATTGTTTTTATCGGTAATCGGTCGCTATTTTTTATTAGCGACGGATTTTTCATATTTGGCAACGGAAAGTTTGGTCGCCTAATGCCTTTTTTTTTGTAGTGTAAGGTGTCATATAATTATTGTTTTAGTATAGTACGTTGGGATCATAGGTATGTATCATATAATTAAACAAAAATTTAATTTAACAATCAAATAATCCATTTTATCAAGAAAAAAAAATTAATAATAATACATCCTAAACTTTTGGGAATAATAAGAAATATCTAACCCTCATAGGCCTCAGCCTTAGATGAAGGCATATGATCTTTTATTATTTTATATTATCTTTTCTTTGGATGTGGTGCTTGTCAAAAATAAATTTATTATTTAAAAAAATTATTTACTTTTTTTTTACATAGAACTAATATTTTTTAATATAATTTGTAGCCAATCAACTGGGTCCTAAAATGGTCGTGTTACTCATGTAGGGAAGTATAAAGTGAAGTGGAAAATGTGTCTGGACCTGCTGAGACTATAGATCCCTAATGTGCAAGTGGAAACTGGGTCAAAAAAAGATTTTGATGGTTTTGCTTGTGTATTCTCTGCCTGGCTAGTGAAGAAACCTTTCGGAGTGTTCAATATAAGGTGTGGAGTCAGATTGAGAAACCATGATGCATTAAAAAAGAAAAACATGTCATCGTTTTTGTGACGTATAAGAAAAACACTTTGATATATTTGTAATATATCAAAATATTTAAAGAGCTAATCTAAAATATATTTACTTATCAAAAAAATATTTATATGTAAGAAAAAAATTATTTATTTTAACCATAACTTTTAACCAATTTAAAACTTACGTGTGCCCCTCCAAAAATAGTTATTTACTTGTGTAATATTACTAATATAACATATTAATGATAATATAAAGGGCCAAACACATCTTCAGATACCTAAACTAGTACTAATTTACCACTTTGATTCTTTAACTTTTCAATTTACCTTAGAGATACATAAACTATACATTTTAAACATATAGGCACCTAAACTAACATGTTATTGTCACTTTAATAGTTTACCTATATTTATTTTTTCACATGGACATCAAATTGTGTGTTTATACATGAATCTATAAGTATCTAAAATTACTAAAATACATATTTTAGGTTTCTCTAAGTCAAATTGAAAAGTTAAGGTGTCAAAGGGGTAAATAAGTGATATTTTAGTTGTCTATACATACCTTATGCCAATATAAAATTGTCTCTTTTTTTTTATAGATGTTGTCTAACAGAGACATCCAAGGCTTCAACCAGTCTAATCCTCTGTCCTGGTGCCGACTCCCAACAGAAGTTTAGGAAAAAATAAATTGTCTTGTCTCCCAACGCATAATCTTATTGTTAAGACATGTGTTTGGACTTGTGACTACCAAGCTCAAATCTCCTCCCTCATCTACAATCTATAATCTATATATATATATAAAGCAAGCCATGTTTCCCATGGAGCTGCCACTTGGCACTCTCTCATGGTGATACATGGCTTGCTTTTATATTAGTGTATTTTACAAAATGTATACCATACTTTTACAAAATTATATGGTATGATAGTCTATAAAAATTAAATATTTAGATATTTGACTGAAACTTTTTATATTGTAATTGTTATTTATTTGAATAAATAATTATTTTTTTCTGCTTTTACTAGATAAAATACTTGGTTAAGTTCATATTTATATGAAAAATAAAAGAATAATGATATAAAGAAGTAGAGAAGGACAATAATACAACACTTTAGATAATTTAAGTAAAATTTGAAACTTTTATAG
>CANYLF010908486.1:0-14512 GCA_948193215.1 Bocquillonia castaneifolia | reverse complement strand
AAAAAAAAGAACAATGTTAGATCGAGTGAAAAACAAAAGAAAACAAAACGAGAAACTGAAAAAATTGAAATAAAAAATTTAGATCTACCTTAAAAGAGTAACTTCTACATTTTTACTCTATTGATGTTGCGGTGATAAGAAGTAAGATGATGGCTAAGGATTTACCGGCACCAGTACACCGTTAGAGGTCACCGAGCATGAAAGAATAAGAGAATAGAGAAGTGAGAAATGAGAACAGAGAATTTTAGGGTTAAGGTTAGCAAGAATGAGAGGAAATGAGAGGTAGACGAAGAGAACAAGAGGGTTTGAGAGAGAGAGGGAGGATTTGTGAGAGAGAGAGAGAGAGCGGCTGAGTGAATTGGGAGGTGTGTGTATTAGGGTTTTCCGGTTAGGTTTAATTTCTTTATATATATATGGTTTGTTCGGTTTTCAAAACCCTAAACCAGACTGAGAATCGAAAACCTAATAATACCTTAAGCCCTAATCGAATCGAACCGTATGAACCAAAGAACCGAATCAAATAGCGAAATTTGGTTTGGATCGGTTTGGTCCAAACGGTTCGGTCGGTTTATGCACACCTCTAATCCTTCCTAATTCCCTTAACTCCGTTAATGAAGATGAAGACTTGAAACTATTGATCAAGACCGTGGAATCATTTTTTTAGAAATCTGGTATAAGAACTAAACCGAGTAGATGTCAAATCAAAGCTGAATGATCTTGATCAGCCAGTTTGATTTTTATTTTTCATAGTTATTTATTATATCATATATAGTATATATCTAAAAATTAATAAACATATATGTAAAATTTTTACATGGTAAAAATTTTCTTTATAAAGTTAGAGGACATACTAAAATTCATATGGTAAAAAGTTTTTTTTACAAGAGTGTCATGACCCCTTCGACTCCCCTAACTTCGTCATTTAAGATGAAAAAACTTAAAATTAATGATCAAGACTGTGCAGCCCATCGGTTTAGTTGGTCTAGCTTTGAACAAGACTAAATGAATCATCTTTTTAGAAATCTAGTAGAAGAACTAAACCGATTAGATGCTAAAATCGAAGTCGGATGATTTTGCTCGAATAGTTAGATTTTTATTTTTTTATTTTTATTTATTATATCATAAATAATATGTATTTAAAAATTAATAAACATATATAGAAAGATAAAATATATAAAATATATGTATAATGTCTATAAAATATATAAAAAAATTAAATATTAAATATTTAAAAATTAAACTTTCATTTTACCATTGGTTTGGTACAGTGGTGGCTTAAGGCATATGCTACTAAGGCGTGTGCCTAGAGTCCCGAAAGAAATAGGGGCCCCAAATAAATGTGGGGTCTTCAATATGAGGGGGGAAAATGACTATTCTTGATGATATTTTATTACATGTCTTAATGTTAAAAAAATCCAAACTTTTTCATTTACTTGCAATGAAATGATTAAATTCGTGATAAAAAAATTGTGACATTTATTTCTTTTTGTAATTACTTAAACTGGTATATAACAGTATGTAATTGATAATCTAATTATAACAAATAAGATCTTATTAGATAAAATAAAATAATTAAACAATACCTACAAACCACTCAAAGTAAATAGTTTATTAACTGTTTA
This sequence comes from Bocquillonia castaneifolia, assembly GCA_948193215.1. Taxonomy (NCBI): domain Eukaryota; kingdom Viridiplantae; phylum Streptophyta; class Magnoliopsida; order Malpighiales; family Euphorbiaceae; genus Bocquillonia; species Bocquillonia castaneifolia. The sequence continues at coordinate 12,890 of CANYLF010908486.1, read as the reverse complement.
TAATTTTAAATCGATCTGAACAAATGGATATAATCGCAATAACATTTAAATGTTGTGATTTTTTTGTCAAAATTAAAAAGTTTAGTTCTAATTGCAATTAAATAGTTTAGTTGTAATTACAATTAAATGAAAAGGTTTGGATTTTTTTGTTATAGGTTGGTATTTCCAGATAAAAATAATATAGTTCTAATACGATTTTAAATATTGTAAAATTCTAAATATTATTGGTCTATTAATTAGTTAATAAATTCGTTAATTATTCAATCTTTTATTATAAATTAAAAAAAGTTGAGGTTATTAAACTTGAACACAAAAATCTAATTAGTAATTTTATATTTTAAAATATAAGAGAAGTAAAATTTAAATTTATTTTTTACTATTTAAATTAGTTTCTTACTATCTTATTTATATGATTTATATGCTAATAGAATGTCAAATATGAATTTTTGCTAAAGGATCTCAAATATCTTTGAGCTGGCCCTGGAATCAATGCAAACTTGGTCAGATGTTTCTTGAACGTGTTCTTTCTTCATTGGCGCGTTCTTTGTCGTTAAGCACAAGTTAAACAAAACTGAAATAATTATGTAAATTAAAGAATGACCTATAAAAGAAGTTCAACGGAGTCCCTACAAACACAACACAATTATTATTATTGCATTGCATTTTGAAATATTTATGAATGGAATTATGAAAGTTCCTCTAGGGTCCCTAGATTTCTCGAATTTATATATATTTGGTTGTTGAGAGTAGTAATAAATAATCAGATCACATTTGGACAATACACGCGTGTTTATAAACTTGCTACTATTAGTTTATGCACAAAGAGACACACACATATACATATAAATAGCACTCTTTATGAGTAGCTAGGGCTACACTAAAACCTGATTAATTTTTATATCAGAAATCGATTAAGAAAGCTGACACATATTAAATTAAGATGATTACTCTAAACTTCGAGAAAGAGCCTATCAAGAAAGGCAGTTGGAGTGCTGAAGAAGATCAAAGGTTGATAGATTACATCAAAAGATATGGAATTTGGAATTGGAATGAGATGCCAAAAGCTGCAGGTGAGATTAAACTTATAACTATCTGAACAATTTCTGGGCTAATCTTCTCTTCTTTTCTTCAAAAAATATAAAGCTAATCAAATATATGTAATCTTAAGCTAATTATGATGTAATTAATATGGTTGATGTAGGGTTGTCAAGGACAGGGAAGAGCTGCAGGCTTCGGTGGATGAATTACCTAAGGCCAAATATAAAGAGAGGAAACTTCAGCAATGAGGAAGATGAAATCATACTCCATCTTCATGGATTGCTGGGAAATAGGTACCCAGTATTACTTGACAACTTTATCCTTATTTGAGTAACACTTTTGTATACTTAGAATTAATCATGTTACTAAACTATATAGTATTAGCATCTATGGATAATTTTTTTTAAAAAAAAAATAATGTGGTCTAATTCAGCCATGACTTTTTGGAGTATTCAATCATTGCTTTCGAATTGTTACTAGTAAAATATTAATTCTGCGTGCCAACTAATTGTTCCCTAGGGAATCAACTAAGTACTAGATAATTCTAACATTAATTGTTTAATGCATTATTTCATGTTAACTAACAAACAAATTAATTAAACCTTGATTTTAAAATGGTATAATTAAATTAAGAGTAGGATTCTTTTGTGCTTCTTTGTAAAATTACCAACTTCATTTTGTTGGATCGCATGAGGTTACAGGCTTGCATTTTGTTGTGAAAACTGAAAAGATCAATAATTACATGTATATACCTTATACCTACCTAGCCAGGTCAATATATTATATATATTTTTCGTTTCAATTTTGAAGTAGAAAAATGGAAAAATATAAGTTGATTCAAGGGTTTGTACACATGATTGACAGTGTTTCTTTATATTTCAATGTTTCAGATGGTCCGCAATTGCAGCAAAATTGCCCGGGAGGACAGATAATGACATAAAAAACCATTGGCATACTCATTTAAAGAAGTGTAAAAAAGCTAAAGCTGCACTGCAACTGCAAGAGCAGAAACTTGAAGTAGATCAACAAGTCAAAGAGGAAATTGAATCTGAAAATTTAACATTTTTCTGCTCTCCAAGTCCAATTTCATCACTATCAGAGTCGTCAGCATTTAATTTCTCATCAATAACCTCGGATCCACACAATTTATATAACGAATTTCACGAAAACATTGAATATTTACAAGAGCAACAACCATTTTCAATAGAAGAATTGGATGTAATCCAGGATCAGATGTGGATTGATGAAGAATGCATTAATCAATGTCCAGGTGGTTCCAGCACCAGCAATTACTCATCTGATTATTTTTGTCAACAAACATTAAGGGATCAATTCCAAGATTCACCGATGGGTTACGCAATGGAACATAATGGGGCAATGTGGCTTGAAGGGTCTGGTTATTCCGATGACGATGATATTATTAATTATCTTTCACCATGGCCTGATTGTGATCAAACTTTTGAGCAAACTATTGGCTTGTGCAATTAAATTTTCTGAAGAAAATACTACCATTTCAGTTTTTGGGACAAGGGGCAATCGTTTTCAAAATGAATGTTCGCAAATCTTTAGAAATACAGCTAATTTGTCTAAAATTATTTCACTAATTAATTAATGAAGGGAAATCTGATGCTTTATATCTAGATTTTTTTTCTAGCAAAAAATAGGCAGCAAATAGTATTGAATGACTGTGATACGACTAACTATAGTATAGAAAGATTTAAAAAATAATTTTTAAACAATATATATAATTAGTCATACAATATTGCTAATCTTATACATGAAATGAAAATTTTACTAAAATAAAAATAAAAACTAAGATGTTACCATATGCCTTCGCTTTTTAGATGTTACTACTATATTATAATTAAATGATCTTAATTACTTAAAAGTAGTTGTTATTCTAACCATTTAAAAAAAAAAAAGAAAGGTGTATAAGAGTATAACACCAATCCAATATCAAAACGAATAATAGTAGGTTTTGCCCCCGTATTTTTTATAAAAAAATGATTAAAATTGTACAGAAGGGTCATCAGTATAATTAAAATAAAATATAAGAGATAAAAAATATATTTTTCAAATATGAATGAATGGACATTCGATAAATTAGATGAAGAGAAAAAATGTAATTACCCTAATTTATATAGAACCCTTGAGTTTACTTTTTGGGCCATGTGATAATTTTTGCCTCAAGGTATCAGCGGATAATTCATGTAAGTCCTTTGAATCACATAAATAGACTCCATCCGTCACCAGTAATGCATATGGAATGTTTTTTTTTGGAACTGTTATGCAGTTAGAATGTTTTTTATGGAATCAGGTCTGTTACTATTATTAGTGTGAGTATTTTTCATATCACGGGTGGAACCTACACTTATTTTTGATGGTGTCCCACCGGGGGACTCCATTTGAAGCTTATTTGATTCGAACCCGGGATTTTGTATGTGGCAAAGCCACACTCCTAGTATTGGTTGGGATGTAATTTGATTGTTTATAAACTGCAATGTTTACAAAAATAGTGTGAAGATGAAAACAAACGGTCTTTCTAGAAAATGAGAGAGAGGGAAAAAAAAGAAATTATAAAAAGAATTAACCATAATTAATAAGAAACAGTAAATAATACCAACAAAGTGCCTACACACACTCTCTTCATGTCCCATTTTATTTTTTACACGTATTAAAAAGAGATAAATGTTTAGTATTTTTTTCTTTATCTGCCCTTATTAATGAATGCCTTTTAAATTATGTTAAAAATAATAAAATATCTTTTTAGAATTATAATGGGACAAAAAAGGAAGATTGAGTTAAAAAGTATATTAAAAATGCTAATGGATTTTCTTGGATGAGACATGAGAAAATGTGAAATGAATCTTCTAAAATGAAACGGAAGGAGTGTGTGTGTGTGTATATATATATATATTCTGAGTAGGACTTATGTAATGAACTAAAAAAGAACTAGCTGTAAATGTAAGGCGGAAGCCGCGGAACTTAAGAAATAAATAGGTTTAAGGTTTCTAATTAGAATATCTCCTTCGTATAAGGTCCAGATCGACCACTTACAGATATTATCTGCTTAGGATCGGGAGCGTCACGCTCCTTTGTAGAGTCCAAGTCCAGATGAATTATTGGTCCAGTACTTTGGGGTGGGACGGAGCCTTTCCATATAGCTCAAACCCATCTGAATTCTTATGTACTGATCAAACCCACTTTTCATTTCCAACGTGGGATTGGGATGTTACAAACTCTCCCACTTAAAGCTTTGATATCCTCATCAAAGTCAAATTCAGATCCAATTAATAGCCCAGATCTGAATTAAAGTCCACCGGACATGTCATGAATTCTAGAGGTGGCTCGTACGGATTCTAGAGATGGCTCCCCCGATGGTGTAGCACTTAGTTTCGCACAATAGTTTCACACTTGGACTGGCAGGTGGCTCTGATACCATTTGTAAAGCCCGAGCCCAGATGAATCATTGGCCCAATATTTTGGAGCATGACGCTTCCGACTAACAGCGGATAATATCTATAAGTGGGTGGTCTGGGTTGTTACATTTTGCCACATTCATCAATATTATAGATAAAATTCATTATAAGAGAGAATAATTACTCTTTATTATAAGTGAGAATAATTACTCTTTATTAATTACTTCTTCCATCCAAAAAGTTTTTATGATCTCCCAAGTACAGTCTAAAACATATGTAATTGATATGTAATTTAGCTTCAAATCCCCCTCCTCAAGTTAGAAGAAAAGGTTTGTTATGTTTTAATATTAATTCGTCACTTAATTTTTCTAATATACTCTTATCAATAACATTTATAAAAATTACAATTTATTTTTTATTCTAATAAAATAATAAAAAAATCAAAAGATAAAAATGAAAAAAAAGATATTTATAACTTTTTTTTAAAGTTTAACTGAGTTATTAAATATAATAAGTTTTGTGGACCGAAAAAAAAGTATAAGGTTTATTGAAGCTGCAAAAAATATTAGAAAAGAAAAAAAATACTACAATACTTTCATTGTTAGGTTCCTAAGCCTCTTGAGCCTGCTTTGGAGATGGATATTAGCAAATCAATTACCAACCATTTTTTTCTTTCCTTCTCTTTTCCCTTTTTGTTGGCCGGTTTTGGTCATCAAAATGAGAGTTTCACTTTCAGGCTCAGCAAAGGCCAAAGTGATAGATGGCACTCTATAGCCACCAGTTTCCTCTATCTCCAGGAAAAGACAATCTTTCCCCACACTTCATATTGACTGAGATAATTTGTCCTTTATGGAATCAAATTCCTGTCACTATATACTAATTGGGAGTTTTATCTGGTGGAGGGATCAATTGACCTGATAACTAACATGTGAAAATGGTGCATAAAGTAACGGACAAATGATTAAATTAGTACACCAACTTGTGACACATGATTAAATTAAGGAAAGTTGGAAAAAAAATTAACAATTTAATCTCCAACTTCTATTCAACGGCTCAAATAAGTGCACAATGTTAATTATAATTTTTCAAAAATTCATAAAAAAATTCATTTTAATATATTTTCACCTAAATTTTTTATATATTAATTTACATTCTAAAATATTTTTTAGAAACTTTTGATCTATAAATTAATTTTTCGATTTTTGAACCAAAAAAAACTTTAAAAATCATACAAAATAAAAAAAATAGATGTAAATGGTACCATTTTTGTGTGAAAATCTTAAATTATATGTTAAATTTATTGGAATAGTCGTTGGTGCATTTTAGTTAACTTAAACTTTAAATTTATCGAATAATTAGTCAATAATATAATTTTTAATTATTTTTTCTATCAATAAATTAACTATGTAAAACTACTTAAATTCTATCATTAGCTATCAGAATATCTCTAGTATATTGTCTTATATCGGTACAAAAAAAATATATGCAATTTTCATATGTTATATATTTTTTATGATTTATTTAATTTTTTTCATTAAAAATACTTAGAAAATAATTTATTAGTCAAAATTAATTTTTTTAATTTTTTAAAATTTGAATTCAATATTTTATAATTCACATATAAAATATTAGATGAAATTTTGATAAAATGAATTTTTTATAAATTTTTGAAAAATGATAATTAACATTGTACACCTATCTGAGATGCCAAATAGAAGTTAGAGACTAAATTATTAATTTTTTTCTAATTTTTCTTAATTTAATCCCGTATCACAAATTGGTGTACGAATTTGACCATTCTTCCAGAAAGTAACTGTAAGACTTGGTCAAAAACTAAAGGCAGGAAAAATATTAAAAAAAATAAATATAATATATAGAAAAACTTTCAACATTAAGAACTCCGTAGAAGCTTGTATGCTTCCTTCTGTACATCCTTACAGGATTAGTTAATGATTATAGAATAAAAGGGAAAGGAAAAAAAATTAGGGGAAGGATTTTAGTATCGATCCAACATTAATGATCCATTAACCATGTAATTAATAATGCGCAGGTTGGTACGGTTAGTTAAAAGTATTTTGGTTGTTTAATAAGCATTTGAGTTCAAGCCTCATCTTCACTGGAAGATGGGTTTGTGGGATTCTTTTCAATGGATCTTCAACTGGGCACTGATTCTCTTACCGTGGATTAGTCTCGACACAAAGAATCTGTGTTACCACTGTAAGTAACACCTATAATAAAATAATAATAATAATAATGCGCTACTTTAATTTTAAGTACTTGTCTCATTGGTCATTCATCATTGAGGCTCCAAAGTTAATTTTCATTTATACTTTAAATTATTCCAACAAAATTTCTATCATGTTAAAAGCTAAAAACAATTCGTTGGATTTGATAAAATGATGCGTTACTTTAATTTTAAGTACTTGTCTTATTGGTCTTTCATCATTGAGGCTCCAAAGTTATTTTTCATTTATACTTTAAATTATTCCAACAAAATTTCTATCATGTTAAAAGCTAATAACAATCCGTTGGATTTGATAAAATAAATATACGCTCTATGGAAGCTAAACATCACAGGAAGCATATTTCTTTTGGAAGCTGACTTCTCTATTAGTTTATAGTAGTATTTGTTTGTTTTTAACTTCCTAAAATTTAAATTCTTATTTTTGATTTATTATTTTTTTATATGGTATTTTTTTAATTTATTATAGTAAATTTTAACTTTAATAAATTATAAAGACAATTATATTCATATAAAAATATTTGAAATAAATGTAGTATACCTAAACAATATAGACTTTAACTGTAAGCTTCCTTAAGGAAGTCTAACTTCTTTAGTTTTTACCAATGAAGTTACTTCTTTAGTCAAAGAAAAGTGTATAATCAAGCTTCTCATGCAGTGGTGGATCCACTTGGAGCTAAGGGTGGGCAATTGTCCGGGCTTGACAACTGAATTTACTGAGAGAGGTAATATATTCGGTCGTTGATGTCTGGGGTTACAAACAATTTGTGCCCAGGATTGCAAGCAATTCATACTCAAAGTAACAGGTAATCCATACCTAAAATATGGTAGACAATTCATATTTATATAATGCGCTTTGGGATCAATTTCCATCATAGATCCGCCTATGTTCTCATGAAGTAGCTAAAAAAATGAAACTAAGTAAATAGGCAATTTCTACTTTCTGAAAAGTCAAACTTCCTTAATAAACTTTACCCCAAATCAAACAACCCATTGGAGATTCAAATCGATTTGTAATATCATTAGATTATTTTCATAAAGACACGCGACACACATATATTGATTCATCTTTGTTAGTTAAGTTTCTAATGTATTATTTAAAAATATTTAGCTATGTAAAAGTAAAAAATAAATTAAAAGTTTATTAATCGCCATAACATTAATTATATCCTTCAAATCTGTGAAATTAATCTTTGGCTTAAAGACAAAAAAAAATCACCAACTCTAGCGCTTTTTGCAAACTAATCACAACATTTCAAAAATCGCACAAAAAGGATTGAATTAAATTTTTATTGCAATTCGAAGCATCGGTCATTTTTCTGGTGAAGGCTCGTCCACGTGGCATATCGGAGAATGCCACATGGACTATCAAAGACACGCTGGCGATGAGACTTTGCCACCTCAAAACGCACCGTATGACCCAAAACACTGTCGTTTCCCATCCTTGGTTTCACTAAACCCCATCTGCTTCCTTCTCCTTCATTCTTTATGAATGAAATTTTGAAAACCTAAATTGAAATTTGGGGAATTCCTAAAACTCAACCACTTCCTTATTACTAATCTCTTCTTTTGTTGTGTCTCTTCTTTTGTTCTTGTTCTTCTTGTGTTCTTCTCATCTTTGTCTGTAATAATGTCAAATTGAAGGAGCGGTAACTATTCCACGGCATCATCTTCAACATCCATTCACGAAAAGGAAGCAGCGTTGTATACTTCATACACAGAAGACAACCCTGGACGGAGATTCTTTCGTTGAGCCTTGAGAAACGTAAATTTTGCTTACTGTTTTCTTTGATTTTTGAGAAATTAGCTTACTTAGTGTTTTGTTTGTTTGTTGAGAAATGAGTTTAATTTTAAGCCTTCAAAGAACATTTTTGATTTCCAAGTTGATGATTGCAAGTACTTTCAGTGGTTGGATGATGGAACTCCAACTCACTTGAAGACTACAATGGTGAAGTTGATGAATGAGAAAAAAGAAATGGCTAAGAAGTTGAAAGTGAAAGAAGAATTGGAGTTTGTGCTCATGAATAAGCTGGAAAATGGAGAGAAAATGTGCAAGACCAAGGATTTGTTGTTGAGGGATTTTGCCCATAAATTGAGCATTGCTAACCAAAGGTGTGATGATTTGATGAAACACTGTGAGGCAATTACCAAGGAAGATGTTGATGGCCTAATATGTGACCAACTAGAATTGAAGAAGTCAATTAAGAAGTTGATGTGCATTGGAAGCTTTATGATTGCTGTTTTTGTTTTTGTAATGTCATGGGTAGCAATTAAATTTCTTGGCAATTGATTGGAGTTAGTGGGGATATTTTGTGCTTAGTGTGTGTTAATTAGTATGCAGTAGGGGGTTATTTTGTTGTTGTTTGTGCTGGTTAAAGTGGAATGTTGATAATTAGTGATGTTTAGGAGGGTATTTTGTGTTTTTAATGTGTAACGTAGTATGCATTAGGGAGTTTAGGCTATAATCATGTAATTTTCTTAGCATTAGCTTCATGTATCTAGTGGTTCATTATCAATAGAGTTGAAGATAATGAAAAATCCTGTTTTTACTTATATTCCTAAGTGCTAAAAATTATGAAATTTCTGTTAAAAAGAGCTTCATGTGCCTATTAAAAAGACCATTGAAATGTACCATGTAATGAAAACCATTAAAAACAGCTTCATGTACCTAATGAAAATGTACTCATAATAATGAAAGAACAAGCTAATTTGCAAGATAATATTGAAAAGACCAATAAGAGATTCATGATTATAATTAGATATCACAAGGATCTTGGCAACAAAACAAAATGTTAAAGACCATAAGTATCATTATGTTTACAACTGTTTGAGAATAACATTGGCACAAGTACCATACTTGGCCACAAAAAGTAGTTTTTCAAACAACATGACAATCACACAATGTCAATTTCTCTTCAATTTGCCACACTTTCTTGAGAAGGTATCACTGAAGATCCCCTAGCACATCCCCTAGCTCCTTAACCTCCCCTAGCTCCTCTACCTCCCCTAGATCCTCTACTAGCTCCCCTACCAGTACCACCAACACTTACACTACTTGAAATAGAAGGAGCAGGTGCAGAAATAGGTCTAGAAGCTGATGCAATTGTAGGCTTTGCATAGTTTGGCATTTTAGAAACAGATGGAGCAGTTGGTTTGAGGTTGAGTTCATTAGTAGTTTAATTTTTCATTCTTTGAGTTGTTGACATCTGCACCAAGTAACACAAATTTGAATATACAATATGCAGCAAGATACAAAAAAATAAAATCCTATTACAAGACAGAAAACAGCAAATTCATTTGCCTTCATGTACATATTTCCAGTATTTTCAAAAATTCTAACACCAACACCTTGACGAACTTTGTTGTACTCATTACCCCTTGTGGAGGCAGCAAAAGCTGTTAACAAACAAGAAACATGAATTTCAATTGGTAACAGATTCAAGAACCAACAATGTCAACAGGCAGCAATCTCAACAACCAAGGCATTCAACAACCAATAACCTCAACAACTAGCAATTTCAACAACCAACAATCACAATAAATAGTAAAGTCAACAAACAACAATTTTTACAAGAAATAGCTAACTCAACAAAATTATGAAGTTAATAACCAACAAAGTCAACAAACAGTAAGTACCTTTCTCTTTTGAATTCCTTCTTTCACTTCTTCTAGCTTTAGCAGCAAGGCATGCAACATTTCCAGCTACATTTTGAGTACTTCCAACATTTCCAGCCCTATTTGGAGTACTTCCAATATTTCCAGCTACATTTGGAGCACTTCCAACATTTTCAGCTCTATTTGGAGTACCTCCAACATTTCCAGGTCTAGCAGCTAACCTTCTTGGCCTACCTCTTTGGCCCTATGATAAATGGCAGCCATTCAACACTTACAAGCACAATAGGAGGCAATGGATATAAATTACAGAAATTAATTATACTTACATGCACTTTAGGAGGCAATGGATTACTGAAATTAACACATGTCCTCTCGTTATGTCCAGCTTGGCCACATCTTCTACATATGATCATAAGTTCAGCCTTTGGCATTTTATTCCTCTTCTCTTCATCTATTGGGTTACGGGTAAAATATTCCAATCAGATTGGAACATGAACGCAGCGGAAATAAAATTTTTTTTCTTTTATCCCTTAACCCACCAAGGATCATATGCGTTTCATAAAAAATAAAGGAAAGATAAAAGAAAATTACCTTTGTAGATCAATTCGTCAAGCCTCAGGTTCTGCGTCTTGGTTTATTCGAATCTTCAAAGGTGCTGCCTTTCCAAAAGACGACCACCATTTACAAGTATTCACACACGAACGAACAATGAACGATTGGTTAAATGCTAGTTCAGATTTATTTTCTCAAAATGAATTAGGGTTTTTCTCTCTCCCTTTCTTTATTTTATTTTCAAAATAAAAAGACGACTTGCAGATCTCTATTTCTTTTTTTTTTTCTTCTAATCATATCTTGTATGATACATATATGTATATATACAAGTCTACTAGGGTTAGGTTAAAAATGAATTCTAATTATTATTTATTTAAAACTCCTTTTAAATAATAACAATTTAAATTCTAGTCCTTATCAAATAAGGAATTTATATTTTTAACCAAATCCTTATTAAAATCCTTTACACTCAAAATTAAATTCGTAATTTAAATTATAACAAGTAATTAATTAGTTATATTTCCTTATTGGATAACAACTAATTATTATTTATAATTTAAAATAATCTCATCATTTTAAATTACTACAGAGAGTGATAAACCGTAACCATTATTGTTCGTTTTTAATGTGCGACCCTATAGGTTCAATTAACGTTGGCAGTAGGCCTAAATCACATTTTGATCCTACAAGTCATAAGTGGTCTCTAGCAAGACATTATGAATACCCAAGTTAAATGAAAAGCTCATGATCCGAGACAACCTTAATATAGCTAATGACATAATCCTTTTGTCTCACGATATCTTGATAGAATATAAGGCATGGACAATGTCAACCTTATATCGCTCTATCTTTAATTTCTCGAAACCCAATTAAACTGACTAAAAAAATGATATTGATCTCCATCAATTCATTTGAGCACAACCATGCATTTCTCAGTCTCAATCGTCGAGGGGTCCAAAGATATCTCTCTTATAATAAGAGGGACAAATTCCATCTTAATCACTCATATCTCACTACATGATTCTTATTATGTTCAAGCATAACCTTTATAATCATCCAGTTAAAGACAACGTTTGATTATGTCAAAACTCAATATCATCTACAGGTCCTTTTCTTTTCTTTTTGGGCCTCCCAGGCTTCTTTTTTTTTTTTTTATATGGAGGTGGCAGAATTGGTGTTCCTTCAACCATGGGCCATAACCTTTTTCCATTCAAAGGCTCAATAGCACTCATATAGGCATTAACATACTGCTGAACACTATATGAGCTGTCAACATATGTCGTGGTGTCTTTGTTCATGAAATGGATGCATGCACATGCATGCATACATGGGATTCCTGTGATCTGTCGGGCCCCACAAGTGCAAGTTCTTTTCACCAAGTCTACCACAAAGCCATCTTCCTTAATTGATACTTGGAACTTCTCCCCAACAGTTGGTTTTACACTACATAACGTACTATTGTACTTTAAATCTTCCAACTTTGTCCTTATTCTAGGACATATTGAATCAGTCAATTCAGTAGCATGATTCAGCTTGTTGTGCATTCTTTCCATGAGAGCAACTCTAATGTCTTCGCACATATCTATGATGTGCTTGGTACGTGCCTTCAAAATGAACCCATTGAATGTGTCACTGACATTATTATCCATCATATCATTCTTGCATTCTTCATTGACATACAATTTGCAGAATTTAGTTGGGTCCTTCTCCAAGAAGTTCCTATATGCAGCTTCATTTTCCTTTTCTATTTCCACCAATGCTTTTTTGTACTCTGCCACATGTGTGCTCCTAACAACCCTCCAAAATATGATATTTAAAATTGGTCTTTGTATTCCTTTTTCCAAATGCAATACACATGACGAGCACAATTTCTTATCTTCGCGTTTGGAACCAACTTGATCAATGCATTAAGCAGCCCCTAGCATGATTCAAACATTAAAATAGAAATATAAGTATATGGAAACAATAAATGCATAAATATAAATGTAAATGCAAATGCAAATGTAAATGTAAATACCTTTGTT
>CANYLF010908347.1:0-16473 GCA_948193215.1 Bocquillonia castaneifolia | reverse complement strand
TGTGTTGTATGTGTTGATTGATTTGATTTTGAATTTATGTTTAACATAAGATATGTGTTATGGTTGTGGTTTTGGTTAGCTACTTGGGTATGTGATTGTATGCTGATTTAGTAAGTCTTGATAAGTTGAGCTATGGTTGTAATAAGTATTGTTGTTGTGCTAAGTTGAAATGGGTTGGATTGACTCGAGAAAAATGGATTGTGTGATTCGGGTAAGCTGATTCGGATAAGCTGAGCCGATGGGATAGCTGCCTGTTTGAGGGATGACGAGACTGAGCTGGTGGGATAGTCTCGTCGGTGGCCACCTATTCAAATTTATGAAAGAATGAGGAAAATGATTTGGTGAGGATGAGTCATCCGCTCGGTTTTGTGATTGAGTTTGTGTAATTTTTATAATTCATGTATAATTGGTTGAGTTGCTATTTTATATTGAGTAAAGTGATGGTTTATATACATTACCTTGTTGTGAGTTTGGATGACTTCTACTTAAGGTGCTTATTATTTGATTTGCTAAATGCTTATTGAGTTACCAGCTCACCTCTTGGCATATTTTTCAGGACATCTTGCTAGTTGATAGTCAAAATTGTGCAACTCCTGCATTTCGCATCATTGAGCATTTCAGGTGGGCCGAAGGAGAATACATACTGCACGGGGGCATTTTGGGAATGTGAAATATGAATATAAAGTATGTGTGATGTAGTTAATAACCTAGTATATGATATGTAAGGCTAACTTGATAACCATAAATATGTTTAATGTTAGTTTTCAATTTACCTTATGGATTGAATATGTATGCTTAACTTAGCTAAGTTAGAACTTAAATTGATTATATGTATCTCTAGTATATGTATGATTTTTGTATGAGAATTTGAGTAGTAATCTAGTTATGAGAATGTGAATATATGCTAGTAGCTTCAATGATGAGAAGTTGGAGTTAAAGTGCTACCTAAATTACTTACCGCACTGTCTCAAATTTTGGGACTGTTTTACCTCAATTTGTGATGTAACTTGAAGCTAGTTAATTAGCAGTTTTTCCTCTAAATTTTTTACCATTAGATAACTCAATAAGTCCCCTAAAAACCCTATAACATTCAGGCCAAAACGAATTCGTTTAGGTGGTGAAATAACCTAAGATTTCAAACGTGAATTACGGCTCTATTTTTACATAGTTGCTGCCCCAATAGTAACTTTTTTGTATTTGACTTCTATAATTTTTCTGAATTGATTAGGGAATATAAAGTTAGATTGAAGAAAAAATGCATAAATTGGCTAAAATAATTCAAATACTACAATTTTATCCAAACCGTTAGAAATTCATGGTAATTAAAATTTGGTGTTACACACATGTTGTGACTAACAATTTGTTAATTATAAGGGTGTCAAAATGGGTCATGACACGCTAACATGACTCGTGAAACACGTAAAATTGGTAAATTAGTGTTGAATATAAGCGGGTTCGTGTCAGAAACGGGTCGACCTATATTTATGACACGATTTAAATGGCTCGTGTAGCGAGTTGACCCGCAAATCCGTCCCAACCCATTATAATATGCCGTGTTATTTGGGTCGTGCCATTTTCAACATATGTAATTTATCATATTTATAGGTTATAATTATCATTAGGCATTTGATATACATACACTTGCATTAGAGAAAGTTTACTTTTCTCATTTTCACAAAACCACTTTCTCTAATTGTATAAGAAACTAAATTATTTTTCTATTTCTTTTAATTATATAATAAAATAATTATATGTCAAAAAATAATTTAATAAAAATATTTGTCCTTTTATAATTATGCATTTTATATATTAATTGTTGTATTTATTATTTTATTTTAGAAGTTTAATATGTAGGTTTAGAATAAAAAAAGTGATATACAAGTTAAATGGGTCACGAGTCATGTTAAATTTATGACTCATATAAGATTCATTTAAGTAAACAGGTTATGTATTTCGTGTTCGTGTAACACGTTTATTTTTCGTATCGTGTTCGTATTTAAATTTTTGACACAATTATTAATTGGCTCGTGTTCTTGTTGACCATAATCGTATCACCTGAGTTGGTTAACACGACGTGAACACGAGCCACTAATCCTTTTTGACAGCCCTAATTAATTACCAGGGACGATCGATGCATGGTAAATTATAATTAAAGCAGAGCAAATCATTAACGTGGAAATGTGGAATCTCCGGAATATTACAATTACGTGGTTACAATATTACAGTAAATAAAGTGAGAAACGTGGAAATGGGTATCTCGAGATCATTACCTTATAACGTGGTTAAAACCACTATACAGTAACAAACAAAACAAATATTAGTAGGACTATTCGTTTCTACAACTAAAATAAGGAATCCAATACAAAAAAGTACTGCAAAAATCCATATAGGGATCAATGAAAAT
The DNA here is from genome assembly GCA_948193215.1 of Bocquillonia castaneifolia. NCBI lineage: Eukaryota > Viridiplantae > Streptophyta > Magnoliopsida > Malpighiales > Euphorbiaceae > Bocquillonia > Bocquillonia castaneifolia. The sequence goes on along the minus strand of CANYLF010908347.1, from coordinate 14,069 downwards.
AGAAAAGTAATTAAATTTTGCGTAACAGCTCACTTTCTTTTTTGTCCCTTTTACATTACTATCACATGCTGCTGTTTGCATGAATGAAACTGAATATCTGTTGAACTGAACTTGCTATATCATCTGCTGTGAACCTCGATTCACTTGCTATCTGCATATAATATATATATAACACTTAGATATGAGATTGTTAAAACAATAATGTCAAAGCATTAAAAGTCTGATTATCGATTTGATTATTACTAGTCATTTTGGATATAATTATAGCGAAGCCCGTTTATGTAAACTTTTTGACGCTACTCCATTTATCTCGGTTTTTAATATTTCTATTAATTTTGTAACAAGAAATACAAGAAATATTTGTAGATTATATATACGTACCTTGACATTGAATGAATAAAGAACAGTTTGTTCAATAGTAGTAATGTTGGTGTGAAGAATATTAAGCTCCAAATCTTCTAAAGCTGCGATGGTTTTAATAAGCTGGCCTGGTCTTCTCCTAGAAAGAATCTTGATCATAGCATCAAACCCTAAAAGCTTCACTTCGACATCAGCTAAGCAAGACTTGTTCTCGGCAGTTTCTTCTCGGAGTCCGGTTTCGAACTCCATCAGTTTCATTTGATCATTTGGAAGAGGTAATGGTGGGAAAAATGGTGACTGAGGAGTTTGTTGTTGTTGGATTGCAAGTGATGAATCTCCTGTCATCTGTCTTGAAGGAGCTTCTCCATAGAGTCTTCTTCTCTTTTGAGATTCTAGACATTGAAGAAGTTGCTCGAGTTCTCTCACGAACTCAATAGCTCCACCAATGATAGAAGCTTGATCTCCCTGCAAATTTAGAAATGAAAATCACTAAAATTGGCAAAAGGGTATTGAATTTAATAAAGATTTTGAAAAGAAAATATGCGTATGATTATAGAAATTTGATTAAAATATAATTTATACATACCCTTTGTACATAAGAACCTGGCATGAGAGACCTCAAAACACGAAGATGTTCATTCATTTGTTTCCTTCGGTTTCTTTCAACTGCAATATGAGTCATTCTTTGGCTTTCTACTTCTTCACTTGTCTTGGTAGTTCTTGGTCTTTTTCTCTTATTCTTTACCTCTGGTGCTAATGGATTATTCTTATTTTGAGCTTCTTGATTTTCAAGAAAATGGAGTTGCACTGATGTATTATCTGAAACCCTAGCTTCTTCAACTTCCTGATGATCTCTAACAATGCCTTTAAACCTCTCATCTTCTGTCTCTTCATCACCAAGTGGAGAAACCATTAGAGACTGCTCTTCTCTTTTATCATTCAGTACTGGAAACTTCAAGAAGTAAACTGGGTCAATTCCAGTTTCTTCCTCAGATATCTTGGTTTGATTTAAGGCCAATTTAGGCCCAAAATCTGCAAATTGCATAACATCAGCAAAGCTTAATTTATCAAGAGAAGTAGATGAAAAAAACCCAGTTGCTGCTGGTATTTGCTGTTGATGAGGATTATTGAGCATATAATCAATCATCCCATTGTTGCTATCTCCTGAAATTTCACCGGCGATTCGAGGCTTAATGAGCTCTTGCTGCTGCTGATGGTGGTGGTGGTTTTGGTGGTCTAGAGAGTAATCTAGACCAGTAAAAGTCGCCTGCAATAAGCTAAGCTCAGACAAATATAACATGGCTTTGAAATGATATATCAATTACAAAAGCAAACAACCAAAAAAAATTGTAATAATAAGGTTTGAGAAAAAAATTACTGAGTAGTTCTCTTCTTTGTCCATTCTTATATATATATATGGAAGACTTTAATCAATAACCCTAGTGCTCAAGTCATGCAAAGTGAAATTTTCTACCTAGATGGGGCCTTCTCCTGAAAAAAAAAAAAATGTTAATTAATTGATTTACAGGCTATAGTAAATTAATGAAAACATTGGTAATTATATTACTATATAGGAACAATTAGACTTTAATTGGAATAAGTACATAAATACATGAATAAGTTTAAAGCAAAGAAAATGAAATAAAATAAAGAGAGAAATTAATTAAGTTAATTAACAACGTGTGGGGTTAAGAAATGGAAGTTGCATGGAAGTTAGGGGAAAGGGAAACAAATACTGCCAACAAGAATCTGAGTGAAGAGAGATATACATAAGACAAATTAACCATGGAAAAGAAATTATAAGGTTAAAAAAAACCTACAGAGAAGAAGACAGAAGTATGGGGTACCAACCAAAACTGAAAATTTTGTTGAGAGAGGGGGGGGTGGGTTCTGTCTTATTATTATATATATATATATATATATATGTATGTATGTATGTATGTATGATGTGCAAATAAAGGTTACCTAGAAGAGATGGCTCTGACTTTGAGAGAAAAAAAAATTAAGAGTTTTTAGAAATTAACATACATATATAGAGAGAAGAGAAGAGGAGAGGAGAGGAGAGGAGAGGAGAGGAGAGGAGGAGCCTTGTAAGATTAATGTACACATCAAAGTTTTTCACCTAATTATATTTTCAGTACTTTATGAAGATCACCTCCTAACTATTTATGTATGTCACAGGCAAACAACGCTCTTCTTTTCTTTCCCTTTGCTTTGCTTTTACCGCCTCTTTTCATGAACCTAATTAATTTGATGAAGGCTGCAGGTTTTGATGATCATATATATATTTTTCAACTTTGAATTTTATTTTATTTTACTTTATTTTTTAAATTAATTAATTGTTTATTTGGATAATGTTGATGAGATTGATTTGCATGCATGTGATATTCCTGGTAAGTGGAAACCTTTTCTCATGTGACATTTCTAATTAATAGATAGCTCCTCCATCTTGGATGAAATCCTCATTTCATTTCAACTCTATATATATGTATTTATTATCACCTTCCTTCACTCAAAGATTTTTGTCTAAAAATAAATTTATTTTGTTTCGTGAATTCATCTCCTCGTCCATCCTCCACCTTATAAATAGAATTTTTGTAAAATTTAATATGTAAGCGGGGAAATTTATGGTTCTACTTGTTTATATATATTGCCCACCATATAACTGAAATCTATTTTGCATTTAAAAAATGGTGTGTTTGCTCAGATTGAAAACTCCTTCAATTTTGAATTTTTGTGGGCGAGTTTGGACAAATATTCGAGTTTGTAAACAAGTTAAAAATTGTAAGATTTTTAAATGAAAAACAATATATAGAAATTTAGAAAGTTTCAATATGTTGTCACAATGAGATAATAAATTAGTGGAGAAAGTGATTTATATATCCAAAACAACAATGAATTTTTTAATTAGAATGTCCTGAATTAAAATTTATTACTGTTTAGTTCATAAATTATACAAATTGTTTCAAATGCATCGATTCTAATTTAAGTAAATGACATCTTTGACTTGGTAAATATTTCGGATATGTTCGACTAAATTATGGCAGCTTAAGCTAACGTGTCAATTTATTTTTGGAAGAAAAGATTAAAAAGATGGATTTTTCTTGCATATTCCGGATATATTACACTCAATGGTTGGATATGGATGTGTAAAAAATTAACATGTACATTACACTCATTTAACTGTTAGGTGCAATAAGCCGGGTGTGGATATGTGTAAAAAATTAACATGTACATTACACTCATTTAACTGTTAGGTGCAATAAGCCGCCTAACAATAAGCCGGGTGTGAGTAAGAATTATTAAAAAAAAAACATAATGAAGAGAAGGGAGGCCAAAAATAGGAAAAAGCAAATAAAAGAAGTGTACCCACACATCAAAGAAAATGAAATAGAAGGGGAAAAAAAAAGCTGAGTAATTAATATATACATAAATCAGTGGGAGAAAGGCGTGTTAATCTGAAATTGCAAATTCAAAAAAGCCTTGAAGGATCACATGATGCAAGTGGGCTCAGTCATTCTAAAGAAAAGAGCGCTCAGTTTATGTGCGCTCACTTTAGACCAAGCACTAACCATATCATCTCCAATAAAAATATATGTATATGTAATATATTTTCTTGAGTTTAAAAATTTTAACACCTTTCTGATTTGTTGGGAAGAAAGGAACGCTAATACTGGTCTCTATCATCACTCAGAAAAATGCAGAGAATATGCATAAATAAACCTGAAACAAACAAAACTCAACATGCATGCTTGAGCCTTGAAGTTGGGAAAAGAATCACAAAAGTTAGAAGCTCAACTTCAAAGGAAAATGTACATGGATAGAGACAAGAGGAACAAACAATCGGAAAGCACAAAGTATAAATAGGAAATAAAAATGTAACTTGACTACAAAATGGAACACTATTGTGTCATTTCCATAACATCTGCTGCTTTCATCCAGTTCGATTCGATGATATAAATATTAGATCACACACCAACCAGGTGTGTCACCAAAGTACCTAAAAAAAATTGCTACTCTAACAACAGGACATGACAGGAGCGCTGCAGATCAGATGAGATGTGAAAACTGCTCAACTTCGGGTAAAACATTTCACCATTCAAGTGTACTTCTTTCAGACCGACTCTTTTTCCCCAGTTCAAAGCGCCGTGATTTCTGATTCTGACTGACAACCATTTGATAATCGCCAAGTCTGAAATCATGATGTGTACTCAAAAGGCTGAGGTGGTTGAGGTTCATCATCAACAGCCATAGCTGATGCAGAACCCTGCTGTCCCGCAGCAGCTGAAACACCAGCAGCAGGAGATGCTGTTGCAGAAGGTGCGTCCGTAAGGGAAAGCACCTCAGGTTCAGTTGGTTGCAAGTCTTTAAGGAGAACAAACCCTGAAGGTGATAACTTCACAGGTTGATATCTGCTGTCTTCCTTAAATTTAATGAACTTTTCCTGGGCTGGAACCACTCTTGCTGGGTTAGTCAAAACCTCAAAAGAAGGCTCAGGCTCTGCTTTCTTCTCTGGCTGGGCATCAACCTACCCAATTGATGTAACAAACAATAAGCAAACCAATCTGATCAGTTACAAAAATATCCCACTCAAGGACTCTACATCTTTAGCACCAATGGAATGCCCACAACCGAATCATACAAGACTAGAATATTTTAGGGGTCTTTCCTATAACTAGATGAAACAACAATCTAAAAGTCAAAATAAAATAGAAGAGCAAAGAAAAAACAGAAGATACGGTAAGCAACATTTACCTGCATGGAATCCCCATCCTTCTCACTAGTTGATTTCTCTTTTCCAGCATTTGACGCAACAGATGAGGACTCTGCCCCAGCAGCTGCCTTTTCAGCATTAGCTTTCTGTTCTGCTTCTTTCTTGGCCCTAGCTTTGGCCTTGGCTGATGTTGACAGAACTGCAGTAGGAAGTTTCACAGCAGATGTTGTGGTGGGCACAGTGGTGGGTTTTGGATACTCAAATAGAGATGGTTTTGCATTTGATATGAACTCAAATTTTGGAACATTCAGGTCATAATTGAGCCCGATAAAGGCTGTGGGTGAGAATGATAAGCTTATGAAATAAATAAGGGGATACCAATACCAAAACTGGCTAAAAACAGCTAAACCAACAACGGCAGTGACTTTATCATGCTTTGTCTTAGAGAGCAATCTTATTGTCACATTCCTTCCACCAGCATCAAGTATTCCAGAAGCAAGGATTGCTCCCATCTTGCTCATAGTGTCTTCATGCTTATCAAGGATTATCTTTTCCAGTTGCCGCCTAACATAAGAGGCATAAAGAAACAATATTAGCTTTTTTTGAATAGCAGTAGGGTGACAAAATGAATTTAGATGCCAATTTCTATGTAAAACAGAATATGCAAAAGCACAAGAATATCACTACCTAAATGTTCCAACACGAGAATCACTGGCCTCATTCATCTGCACCATAACCATAGCCATTGCAATAAGGGCACCTTGACGAACAAAATCAACAACATCCGATGTCAAAGGTTCTAGCAAGGATATAGCCTCGCTCAATCCAGTGCCCGCACAGGAAATTCCTACAGCAAGAGCTGCCCCATAACGTACATGCGGATTATAAGACTCGGACAGCAGGGAGACAATTCGAGGAGTCTGCAGTGGGAGATGGAGCAGTGAGATTTACCACGGTGCACAAAAACATAAAAAATAAACAGACGAGGAGATGATAACAGAGAAACGCAAAAGCTGATGACAGAGGGGAAAAAGAAAAAAGAAGCATATAACCAGAGGGATGACTTTCAACTAAATAAACCAAATGATCAAATACATGATAGTGTCCCACAGAGAAACAGGAGAGAAACCAACCTGCTCCGGTTCATTGTACAGGACAAATCCAAGTGCAAGAACAGCAGTCCTCCTGACATCATCACTCACATCTGATACAGCAAAGTGCAGCAACTGGCGGATGGCCTTATTGTTTGCTGTTCCCCTGTAAGCCAACGCCAATGCATACATGCCACCATAACGAAGTATAGGATCCTGATCCCGAGTCATCTGTTCAATAAGTGTGTCAGCTTCTTCTTCTCTTCCATAAACGGTGAGGGCTATTCCTAATGCCAATCCCCTGCAGCATATGACAGCATCATAATAAAGCAAAGCTCAGACTTAAAGGCTCAGTTAGATGTTCAGAATATGAAACCTGGACTTACCTAATAATCTTCTCATGTTGGGTCTCATGAGCATATGTTAGCATCTCACTGGCTTTCTCACTTGCAGTTCCAACCATAAGCAAACCCATACTGATACCAGCAGCTTCACCAGCAACTGCACTATCAGTGTACAAAGCACTTTTGATGTCATCATAGATATCTTCATCAGCAGTTCCTAAAGCTGCCAAACCCAGACCTAAGCATGCACCATGTTGAATAACCTGCACAAGGAATTCCAACAAGTATCTCAGCTACATCTATACCCTATGTTCAAGATGGAAGTACAGTGGATTCAGTGGTGACGCACCTCCACATTAGTGCTACGCAGGCTATCGCGAAGGAATTGTTTTATGCCCTCACCATGGTTTGCATGGATGAGACCCAAAGCATAAAGAGCACCACCTTCTGAGTATGGACTACCACCACCCCCAGATCCACCCTGGGGCAAATAAGGTCTCATTAATGACCTTCCTTGCTGCAGATGACCTCTATGGATAACACCAAGCCCTGCTGTAGCACTAAATTTGGCCCAATTAGTGGCCCTGCCCAACCAATCCTGATGAATAATACAAGACAAAACAATAATGTAAATATAACAAACATAAATGCATCTCAAAGAACATGAATGCACAAATTAATTAAAAGAGGGGAAAAAAAGAAGATTGTCAAGATCCACTACTTACCAGATTGTCCCTCAGGAATGTATCCACAGTTGTTCCAGCATGCATAATTGCATTAGCATAAATAGTGGCACTATGGCAAACACTATTCCTTACCTCAACAGACTGCTTGATTGTCTTCAGAATAAGAAGATCCGATCTATAAGCAAATCACAGGCATTAATTGCAAGTTCAAACTATTCCTCGAAAGAAACAACAAATTTCTTTACACAAATCAAAGGGTTTCTCAATTTAAAAATTCACACCATCCGTAAAGAAGCATATCCTTACTTGTTATGACTGTATAAAAATTGCAGAATCAGCTTTATCGATGTCTCTCCAGATAAAATTCCCTTAATTTTTGTCAGATTATCAGCATACATTGCTTCCTTTGGATCTGTTTCATGCACAACAGTTGAAACTGAAGTTCCTTCTGTCATTTGAGCATCCTCTGAAGTAGCAGCATTTTCATTTTGCACAGGATCTGAAGAGCTAGATTTTGGCTGTGTTGACTCCGAAGTTTGAGACTTCGGAGCTGGAAGGCGATCTCTAACATTCAATAGAAAAGCCTGGTGCTCATTCTCCACAAGATCAAAAGCTATTTGAAATGCACACAAAACGTCTTCCTTATTTTCAGAGCGTAGAAGTTTTTCCAATATGCTCGCTACACGTTCTGGCTCGTCCAAGAACATGAGACATTGGCAAATGTTCAAATAATCAGGAGAGGGAAGTGTTTCATAAACATTTACTAGAAGGCGGAACACCTGCAGTAAAATCAAAAGATTACCAATTAATGTCATTTAAAGCATTAAAGTGCTCCATGAGGCCCATGGCATGAAGCAATTGACAATAAAAATCAACTCAGGGCAAGCCAGGAAGACAAAAGGATTAGTTACATCATTCTCCAAAAAAAAAATAACAACACAAGATAAACCTGAATAATACATGTTTATGACTTTATGACCTCCTTACCTCACACCGATATTCTCTACTGTTGACAAAAGCATTAGAAACATTTATGCAATATGATAGAGTTGAATGAACATTAGCACTCTCTGTTATTGCTTGCTGAAGTTTGTCCAATCTTCGACATTCAATTGCAATTCCCATGGCTTGTTGGGTTTTGCCTTCCTCAATACACCTATATATGAAGGAACGGTGAGAAACTAAGAATAGTAGAAAAATATCAAATAAGACAAAAGCAGTTACATACTTGTCCAGCATTCTTTCCACAATTTCCTCGAGCCTAGGGTCAATATTTGCTGTCTCGGCATTTGATTCAGCTGCCTTTGTCTTGCGACTAGCATACTCATCTATAGCCTTGGCTGAGAATGCGAATTGAGACAAAAAAAAATCAAAGAAAAAATCAATTGCACATACTGGGGAAGTAGCATCAACTTCACATACAACCAATAAGCAGTATATTGTAGGATATGATTTATAACATAGATACTAGCTGGTAAATCCCATTAACATAGTTAATTACTTAATTTCCATTCTTTCCATGGGTAAAAGTAGCGCAAGAAAAAACTTCAATAGTTGCATCTGTGATAAAGGAAACTGCATATTGATAAGCACACTTACAAAGTAGAGTATGAACGTAATCAGAGTCCTCTGTAACATCAAAAAGACGACCAGCACCAAGGGCATATGATAAGGAATCATCTAGATCACCCAGATAACAGAAAACCTATGAGGAAATAGGCAGAATTCACCAAAAAAAAGAAGGATTAAAGCAATGAAAGTTTACAGGAACTAAGTTTTACAGAGTTAAAGCAGTTCAAACAATCTATCTGTATCCAGTCACTCCATAAGACAGAGAGGAGAAGAATAGCAGAGTAAGAGGGAAAACATATAAAATAATTTAGCTATTACCTTGGAAACAACAAGTGCCGCAAGTTGTCTCTGCTCCTGATCAAACTGTTCATCTTCATATAAACTCTCTCTGCAAGGCAAAAGTGCACATTTAAAACAATATTATTATCAAACCAAAAAGGACAACACAAGAATTTTCACATTATCCAAACTCATGTGAGTAAGAGTAATAAAATCAGAGAACTGCATAAACAAACAATAAGCACTAAAATGCACATGAAAGTGCAATGCTCGATCACATATAGCACAGACAGATATAAACGTTCAGCAGAGCAAGCCATGTATCACAAGCATTCAATGTATGCACATTGCACACCATTGCAAGGATCTAATAATACTGAATTGATTTCTACAGCACATCAGCATGCACAAACTTTTCCTAATCTGCTACCTAGCATATATTATCAGCAGTAGCAATAGAATGGCTTAACTTTAGTGAGGAATTCCAAGAAAACCAAAATCCAAGATTCTAATATACACAATGCACTATACAACTACAGTCATACAAACAGTAGAAGACTATCAACAATAAAGATTTTAAAGACAGATTCAATCAAACCAACAAATACACAGATAGCAAAACAGCATAAAACCTAATTCCAAATATAAAGAACTGGTATTTAACCAAAACGACAACACAATTCGTGTGCTACAGCTGTGATCTGAGTGATCATAATATGACTTCACGCAGAGGAGCAAACCCAGTAGCTTTTCTTGTTGAATTACTTTAACTATCGTTTATGTTGCGTGCCCAGACCAAATTACCCCCTCGACCGCCCAAAATTTATAGACGTAAAAGGTGCATGTAAGAGCTTAAAATATTTTTAAGATTTTAATTAATTCCTAAAGTTTGTTTTAAAAAAACAAAACTCCAGTGAAAATAATATCAGAAAGATTCAATTCAACCAACAAATGCCGAGATAGCAAAACAGCATAAAACCCTAATACCCAATAAAAAGAGCCCGTCTTTAACCAAAAAGATTGCTTTTTTTCCCAACAAACTGTACCCTAATTCTTAATTCTAAAAATAGCCAGATCAAAAAATTATCAAAAACCCTAATTCAGAATATAAATTAGCCAAAAAACAAAGATTAGGAACAAAAGAATTATACATCTGAGGTACAGAAGTGGAGATCTCAGGCCAAAACTGATCGACTAAGAGATTAAGATTGTTAAGCGCGTGTCGCTTTAGCTGCGGGAGCTCCTCATTTAGCATTGCTAAAAGAGCGCCGGCGGAGCTAACCATCGTCGCCGTCGTCATAGCCGCTGCCATTACAAAGTGTATTCCTTTGTTTGTGCTTTGTAATTTGAAAGACTTTAATTTAAGAAAGTGTTTTGAAGGAGAAACTCAGAGAGGTTTTGTTGGATATTTATATTTTAATTTATTTTATTTAAGTTTTTTTTTAATTAGACTTACAGAACAAGTCAAGAACAATGCCTTTTTATTAAAAAAAAAACCTAACTCTTCACTGATTATTAATTTGGTCTTCCTTTCTTGATAAGAATTTGAATTATACTAATCACAGTATATGAAGGATTACTTCACAAATTTACTGCTGTGTTCTGGCTCCTTATTTTCTTGAAAAAATTTAGACTTAATAAAATCCTAAATGAATTAGGATTATAAATTATTTATTAGTTATAACATTATAAATCTAATGTGATTTTGATATTAATAAATTAATTATTAATAAATAATAAAATTTTTAGTTGATTATAGCTAAAAATATTTATTAATTATTAATTTTATATAAATAATAATTCTAAGTATATATATAATCTATAACATATATAAAAGTATATATAAAAGTGGAGGAACATGCAAATTGACCCATTGCCCTTCCCTAATTAACTTATTAAAAGGTTTTAATGAATGTCTAAATGGTCATTTAATAATTATTTAAATTAATTAATAGCAAATATGAGATTCCTTAATCAATTAAAATTAGGAGATATATTAATTAATTAAAAATAAAATTCCTAGCTAACAGGATTTAAAAATATTTATTAATTAAAATTGTAAATATATATTAAAAACATAATAATTGAAAAAAAAATATACAAGTCCATATAATATATGGATTGAGTTAAATTTAATTATAAAATTATAAATTATTCAAATTATAAATATATATTATTAGGATTAAAATATATAAAATTATGTAATTATTGTAATTTCACTTTATTATACGAATTAATTTTATATTTATATTAGTTGTCTTTATTTTCATAGAAAATTCGGATTTTTAGTATCAAATTCGTAGTTTGACAGTGCATCAACTTCGTTGGCCCATAACTTGGGCTGGAAAACTCGGAATTGGGTGATTCAAAAGCCTAAATTCAAAAGAAAATCGAGATAAACAACTTTTATGAAGACATCATGCGCATTCGGAGGCCGTAAGTACCCAAAAATTGAGTTGCAAATCAGACGCTCTGTGTAATCTTAGAGAAAATCCAAATTTTACGAGGAATTGTTATTTAGAATTAATTAAAAGAAGTCCTAATCATTCTAGGATTTGTGAGCAATCTTAGTTAGGGTTTAAGCACTATAAATAGATGGGAACCAAGACTGAAAAATTAATATCTCTTTTCTATCTCTAAAAATAAATAAGAAAGCTTAGAAGAATTTTATGCATGGTGGATAAGAAACTAAAAAATGTATATAATTTTTTTATTTTTTTAACAGTGAATTTTTTATTTTTTATTAGTTTGGATTTTCTTTTTTTTTATAGCCGTTAACTAATTATTTAAAGTTCATTTAGTAATTAATTTAGATTATTATTAGAGTATAATTAGTGATTAATTAGTTTATTTAAATTAAATTCGAGTTTATATTGAGTTTTCACAGGAAATTTGGGTTTTAATGTGAAATTCGCAGCTTGAAAGTGTAGAACGTTCAACAGGTTATAACTTGAGTTAAAAGACTCAGAATTTAGTGACTCAAAAGTCTAAATTTGGGTTTTTAATGTTTAATTCACAGCTTAAAAGTTCAACACATTCGATGGACCATAACTTGAGCTAGAAGAATCGGAAATGTGAGTTAAAAATCAGTAGCTTTATTTTCAACTGTGAATTCTTTATTTATACTTAGTTTGGGTATTTTATTTTCTATAGTCATGAACTAATTATTTAAAGTTTTTTTTTATTTTTAGAGTATAATTAATGGTTAATTAATTTATTTAAATTAAATCTATATTTATATTGAGTTTTCATAGGAAATTCAAATTTTAATATGAAATTCGCAAGTCGAAAGTGCAATACATTCGATGGGCCATAACTTGAGCTAGAAAACTCAGCATTGAGTGATTTACAAGCTTAAATTTAAAAGAAAATCAAGATGGACAACTTTCTTAGAGAATTTGTGCCCATTTGAATACTACAAAATACTTTAAAAGTGAGTCACAGATCAGAAGATATGTGTAATCTTGGTTGATCCAAATTTTAAAATGATTAACTACTTGGAATTGAATGAAATAAATTTTAATCATTCTAAGACGTATGGGCAGTTGTAGTTAAATCTTCAAAGGTATAAATATATCAAGATGGATACTGAAAAAATGGTTGTTCTTTTCTCTCTAAAAAAAACAATAAAGCTAATTTTACAAATTTTTCAATTATTCAAGCTATTGAAGTATAGTTTGAAGATTTAAGACCTAAAATTAGAAAAAGAATATCAAATTTTATTTTTTTACCATAAATTCCTTGTATGTGCTTAATTTTGAATTTTTTTTCTATAAGTATGAACTAATTTTTTTAAGTGTCTTTTTAGTGATCAACTTAGCCAGTTTAGTATAGAAATAAATTTTAATTAGTTTATTCTAATTAAGTTTATATTTATATTGAGTTTTTGTAAGAAATTTGGATTTTCAATGTGAATTTTCTCAAAATTTATTGATTTAAAAGTCTAAATTCAAAAGTAAATCAAGATCTACAACTTTCATGAAGAAGTCATAGTCATTTAAAAACTGTAAATACCTGAAAAGTTAGTTACAATCAAAATTTGTGTGATGTACACTCTTGGTCAAAATCTAAATTATAAAATGATCAACTACTTGTAATTAATTAGCTTCAAAAAACTACTTGTAAATAATTGAAACAAGTGTTAATCATTCTAGGTATTGTGGAAGTTATAATTAGATCTTGAGATGTATCAATATATTACTAACTAAACCATATTACTTGATTACTAATGAATTTATGGTACAAAAATAAAAATTTATATACTTTTTAATTTTAAGTCTTCAATCTTCTATTCATGCGTTTTAATTTTAGGTCTTCAATCTTCAATCCATATATCAATAGTTTGAATGATAAAAAATTTTATGAAATTTTTATCAAATTTTTTTAGATAGAGAAGAACAACCATTTTTCAGTTTTAATTTTGATATATGTGTCAATTATAAAAGAATCGACTACTTGTAATTAATTACTTACTTAGCTTAAAAAAAATACTTATATTTAATTGAAACAAGTGTTAATCATTTTAAGTCTTATGAGAAGTTGTAATTAGATCATGAGATGTATACATATATTAAAATCAAGATTGAAAAAGAGTTGTTATTTTCTCTAAAAAATGATTAAAATAATTTTACAAATTTTTTCATCATTGAAGCTATTAAAGTATGGATCGAAGATTGAAGACGTAAAATTAAAATGCATGAATTGAAGATGGAAGACTTAAAATTAAAAAGGTATATAAATTTTTATTTTTGTACCATAAATTTATTGGTAATCAAGTAATATGGTTTAGCTTAAAAAGTAAAAACAATAATTTGAGAAAATAATTATATCAATAACGAGTAACACGTGCAGTGCACTTGAAGGAAAAAAAAACTATTATATATATGTAACGGCCATAATTAATTATGGATTAATTATGTCTTTAAGTATGTTAAACCATTTCACTAAGTATGTCTTTGGATACATAATTGTGTGTAATACATTGCATAAGATGAGGTAAGATATATTGTGTGAAATAAGGTTT
>CANYLF010907609.1:5000-13972 GCA_948193215.1 Bocquillonia castaneifolia | reverse complement strand
GACGGGCCATAACTTAAGTTAAAAGACTCGGAATTGAGTGATTCAAAAGCCTAGATTTAGGATAAAATATGATAATCGGCTTTATTCTATATGATTTAGTGGTTTCTAATTCAATTCCTTACATATTTGAGTGGTTTTAGCGTTTAGTTTTTTTATTTATTGTTAACCTACAAGATTAAATGAATTTGAGTTAATTTAGATCATAAACTATGCAATTCTCTTATCTTTGCATCATATAAGTGTCAATCCGATTTCTTCATGGCTCTTATGTTTTCAAAGGTGATTTATACTTGTTTTTGTGTGAAATCAATATAGGTATGGTGGTTTAAGGGTTTAGAAGCTAAAGGCGACATTTGAGGTTTAGAGCTTAAAAGAGGTAGTTTGCAGTTTCGCAAATCGGCCAACTTTGGAAGCTCAAAGCATTCAATGTGGAAATAGTTTTGATTTGAAAATCTCCTGATTGTAAGGGTATTGAATTTACTTTCATTTGCAAAAAGAATGAGCTCAATTGGAGATACAAGTTAAACTTCGGGAAGTGCTCCGAAAGTTGTCTCAAATGTAGTACTGAAATGTTAAGGGCCCTTTGGGCAAGAAGACGATGGAATTGAAAAAGGTCAAAACATAGAAATTAAAGTAGACATCTTGAACTTCATTTTAGACTCAAGAATTCTACAATTTGGAGTTCGGATGATCAAGATATGCTCTTTACAAGTTTAGGCATAAGATTTTTCTCTAACCGGACCAAGCTAGTCTTGTCGGACAATGAGGATGAGCAGCACGAAAAGGGGTAGAAACATTTGTTTTGGTCGAACTAGACAACGTTTACATGCATTTTTGGCTGATTTTTACATGGTTTTTAGGTTTTTTAGGGTATTTCTAAAGGAACACTTTATATACAACCCTCATAAACCCTTAGACGCAATTTTGGCTTGTTTTATTTTTCTTAGAAAACACTTAGAAAAATCTATTCTTCAAGATCTAGGGCTTGATTTACAAAGATTTGTGAAGATTAAAGATTGCTTTTCTTCTTTCCAAGATTAAGTTTTTCTTCCCTTGATTTTATTATGTCTTTATCATTATTGTTGCTTTTTATTATTATTTTTTTGTTAGTTTTTGCTATGTTTAGGAACTAAATCTCCTACTAGAGGGATGGATATAATCTAGTAGGGGGTAATTTGATTATCAATGTTTTGATTAACTATTTTAATATAGTTTTCTCGTTTTCTTCATTTAATTCGATTTTCAAGAGATTAATGACATATTTCTTGATTGATCACCTAGATGTATATTCTTAGGATTTATAATAGAATTCAAAAGGTAATTATAAACAAGATTTGAAAATTGAGCTTGTTTAGATATTAATACGGAAACGACAATTAACTTGAACTTGATTTACAGATTTGCTTAATGGGTTCAATTATTTTAACCATAGTTGGTTCAATTGAATACATTTTTCTATCATTGAAAGAGGATTAAAATATTTTCAAAAATTCTTGCTGAAATGAATTTTGATTGTTAATCGAGTTACCCCTCTAGATGAAATTCAGAACTCTAGTGTTTATTTTATTGTGCTTGTTTATCTATTTAAAATGCCTTTTAATCATTAATTTACTTTCTTGCATTTTTTTTTCTTGTTAATTTAGTTTTAAAAGAATTTCAAAATCAAATTAAGGTTATTCATTTTTATTTTAATTGTTTACTTGTGAACCCTAATCGAAAAGTAGTTAAACGATTGTCCCTGAGCACTACTAAAAAATGCATTTTAGCGAGTAAAGATGGCAACTAAACAAGTTAGTCACTATTTTGTGACTAAATGCCGACGTATCAGGGGGACAGAAGAGTTTAATCTTTACCAAGTAAGCTAGCGACTAAATAGCGACACATGTTAGCGATTTATATATTTTTGTCGCTACTTAGTCGCCACTGTTGGCGGGAATTGGCACCAGAAATATAGTGACTAAGGAGCGACGTAATATTATGACAGCAAATTAGTTAAATTCAATTTTATTGGAAACTGTTGCAACTAAAATTTTAGTCGATATTTAGTCGGGACTGCCACGTTATTAAAAAACTGCGACAAAGTGGAGACTAAATAGCGATTAAATTTATTTAGTCACTAAACTTTGGGAATTAAAACAAAGCGCATTTTCCTTTTTTCCTTCCCTTTTCTTCTTCCCATTTCTGCAATTCTCCTTCTTCCTACATTTTCCCCTTCCCATTTTCCATATTTCCCTTCCCATTTTCATCTTTCTCACACACTCTCTCTCTCTCTCTTTCACTATAAGCAAAAGAAAAAAAAAATAGGTTAGTTTAAAATTTGGGTTTTGGGTTTTTTTTTTATTGAAGCTTCTGCCTCTCGATCCCTTCCTCTTCTCTATCCATTGCCACCATCGCCGTGACTCGCCGCCGATGCCATTCTGCAGGTAAATAAGTTCTTTTTTTTTGTAGGGACTGTATTTACCGTTTTTGTCAGTGTTGAATTTGCAGGAATTTAATTTGTTATAATGCAATTACTGTTTAGGGTTTGGGCAATTTTTTAATTTTTAATTAGTTAATTATGTAATTTTTAATTTTTTTGTTGGGTTTATATTGTTTTTATAATTTGTTATTGTTTAGGTTTAGAAAAAATTATGTGGTTTTTATTTAATAATTTTTAAATTTCATAATTTATGTAATTTTAATTAATTAATTTTTGTTAATTTATTTTCTTTTTTTTAATTTTTTTATTTAATTTTTGTTTTTTTTATAATTTTAGTGTAATTAATGAGTAAAAATGGGTATATAATTTTATATCAATTTTTGGGAGTTTGTTTTGGTAATTATTTATGTTTGTTTGGTTTTTTTAAAGTTTATTGTAATTTTAGGTTAAATAATAATAATTTTAGTAAATTTAAAATAAGAAAAAGTAATTAGTTTAAAAGAAAAAAATTTGAATTTAATATGAAGTTGTCCAAATTATAGTATGATTTATTTATGTACTAAATTTAAACTATTAGTTTAGAATTGAATAAATAATCTCAATAATTGAAAATATTATAGGTTTTATAATTAGGAAAAAAAAAGAAAAAAATTAGGTTATAAGTTAGAAAAATGAAAAAAAATATCAAGAAATATAGTATGTTCTAATATTTTAGTTAAGGAAAAATATAATATTTGAATGTAAATTGTAATTTGTAATCAATTTAAATTAATATGTGTAATATCAATTTTTTTTGTGTATTTGTTTTGAATTTTTTTCCCTGACTAACTTAAACCTAATATCTTTATCTTAACTTTGTATAGTTTAATTTAGTTTAGCCATTTTGTAATTTATATGAATAATTTATAATGAATTATAAATTTAGAAGAATTTAGTTAGTTAGTTAAAAGTTCTATACTCAATTAATTAGTAATTTGAAGTTTTTTATTGAGAGTTTTGTATGCTTATGTTAAATGAAAAAAATAGGTTAAAATATTAATTTTCTAAGGAAAAAATGTGTAATTGGATTAGTTAAAGTTAAAATAGTTTATAAACTCACTAATTAATAGTTTTTAATTACTATTTAAATTTGTAATCATAGTTGAGTGATAATTTGAAGAAAAAAAAGAGAATATTAGGCTTTAAGTTACTAAAAGGAAAAAATATAGGGAGAAATTATTATTTCAAGTTACCCAAAGAAAAATAATTTTTTTGGGTAACCAAATATTTAAATAATAATTTCTCCCTATATTTTTTTTCTTTTCCTAAGTTAAATCCTAATATTTTCTCTTTCTATTTCATATTATTACTTTATTTTTGAATGTATTTTATAAATTGTGTAATTGTTATGAAATTAACAAATTTAATAGGTATTTTTCTTAAATTCGTATAGATTGTTGTTATTTATTTTTGTTTTCAGATTCCGTGTCACGACTCAAACCCGGGTTATGTGACCGGCGCCAGGGAACGGGAAAGCTATATGCTACCGGGACCCGTGGCTAGCCTAACACCTGCTAATCAACATATATAACCATAACCTACCAGAATTATTTATTCTGGTTTCACAAGAATGAACATAAAGCTACTAATAAACAACATATACAATCCATAATAACAATGTCATATAATCATAATAAAGCCGGTATACCCAGCTGTGGCCTCACAGAGCTAAAATCATCCAAAACGTAGACCAAATCATCCATAGATAATAGCATCACAAACATGTTTAAAATACATAACCGACATCATCATAAGTATAACATCCTAATACAACAAAGCTACTACTGCAGCTTCTAGCATAGTAATACATCCGATAGATAAACAAGAACCTTCACAAAATTGCCAGAGAAGAAGAAGTCCGACGTAGAGACCTGACTGGTGAGGTCTGAGCAAAATCCTGAAAAATAGATTGAGGGGAGTCAGACCTCACTAAGTGAATCAATGTCATATTTATGAAAAGCAACCTATATGTAATCAAGCATACAATAATATATATATATATATACACACACACACACACACATATGCACTTATACATATACATACAAGGAGGGAGGAATGAAGCGGAACACCTAAATTCCCTCTAAACCCAAAATAAATTAATGTCACTTAAATCCAATATCAGTCTCTTGATCCAATTTCAATATCTGGCACCCGAGCTTTTCGAGCATGCCCCAGAATATCAATACGGTCGCCCGAGTATTCTTGAGCAAGCCACCATTATCAATAAATAGGATCGGCGCCCGAGCTTCTCGAGCATGCCGCATCCTTATAACCATCAATAATATCAACATACCTGACTCTTGTATGCACATAACCTGGTGACACCCACTAGGTAGCTCCTTCTACATCCATCCTCCATCCAGCACATCATAGATAATTCACAGAACATATTCATAACATATAAACTAATTAATAAAAAATAATGAATATGCAATGCTACATGAATGATATAATTATGAATGATATTATAACATGCATTCTAATAGCAATTTACAAATATGAAATTGACTCACAGCTCAAGTGCGTGCCCCTGTGCGCTCCAGAAGAACTCAGCCCTCCTCGGCCTTGGAAACTCTCTACAAAATAACAATAATAATAGAATTAAGAATAATATAGTTATTTCCTATAAATCAAAGAATTCTGGATTTCTAGCCAAAAGATTTCTATTAATAATACTAATATGGTTATCGAAATAGGTTCCTAATATCATAACCCTAAACTCAATATCACGATTTATGAGAAAATTCTATTAAAAATTTGGCAGAACCTTCCCTGTATAACGGACATCTCTCCACCAAAGTGGAGCCCATCCTGCAATAAAACAACACTTCTATAATCACAGCCAATTACCAGCCCTACCAGCTTAGCTGGATTTACCAAACATAACAATTACAGCACTTAACCAACATCATCTATGTTTATATATTTATCGAACTTACACCATTTTATATCTATCAATTTATACTTATTCAAAGTCCAAATAGTTCGATAATCCAATGTTCAATTATACGGTCTAAGCAGTCCCAATATCCGATTAATTAATCTAAATATTAAATTAATCCATTCAAAGCCAATTCGAGTTTATTATAACTTATATAACATGCTTATAACATAAATAATATCTAAACAATTAAATTAGATGCGTAACACGTAATTCGAGAATTTCCATAAACCATTAATTCACTTCTAAATTTTAAAAATATAAATGACCATCGCCAGAGTGAGGCCCACAGCCACCGCCAGTAACGGCGCGTGAGCTTCTCACTCTGCCGCTGGTGGCAGCCATTTGACCATATCTTTTCCACATCGAGTCGCCTAGCCACCCGGAACCCATACTCACCCTTCATGTGCCTCCAAGCCTAGCAAAACGTGCTAATAGAGCCTAAAACCCTCGTCGGAGCTGAAAACATGGTGAAGCTTCTTTCACCATCAAAACCACCTTGTCCAAGTCGCTGCCAACCACCAAACTACTCCTCTTCCAACGATCTACAACCTTGTGGTGTCAATTTGCTTGAACAATTGTCAGATCGTGGTGAACCACGATGACCGTAGCCATCGAAGCTTCCCAATCTTCGATCTTCCAATTTAGCAGACCAAACTTGAAATTATTGGTGTCTACGGGTTTGTGAGGTTGCAAGCTACAATTTAGTAGGTGGAACGGCGATGGAGGTGGCCGGAGAAGGGTGAACCGATGGTGAATGCATCTCGGGCTGCAGTGACAGTTGGGAGAGAAATAGGATAATGTTTAGGTTATTTGCTTTAAAGTTTTTCTTTTAAATGAGCCCATTTGCTGAATTAGTATATATGAACCAAAGTTTTTGGTTTTCAATCTAGTCCTTTTCCTTAATTAAATTTTATCCTTAACTCGGTTTTGCCTCAAATTTTTACCATGAGTTCAGGAATATATTTAACACGTTCAATCAAATTTTCAGCTCAAATGGACATCCGTAACTACCATTTTGAATTTTTATAGAATAAAACTTAATTAATTAATTCCTAAATTAAATTTAATTAAACCGGGAAATTATGGGTATTACATTGTGGATATTGGATTAAATATTTCATTGGAGAATCTATTGATGACGTGAAAGAGTTTTGGTTGATTGCTTGCTTGGAGTATCAAGTAAGTATTTTTAACATAATTTGAACAAAAATAAAGTTTTTTCCCAAAAAAAATTACTCATCTAATTTTAAAGTAAATTACTAAAAAAATGTTATGAAATAATCATAAGAGGATTTTTTTTCAATTAATTAATCAAGGTAGTAATTAATTAATGTTGAGAGTAATTTCTTTTATTCGGTATCCAAATAGTCACAATTCATTTTTCTAGAAAAATGAATTGAGACTATTTGGATACCCAATAAAAGAAATTACTCTCAACATTAATTAATTAGTACCTCGATTATAATTTTAAAAAAATTGTCTTTTGATGATTTGATAAAATTGTAAATTGCTTTAAAATTAGATGAGTATTTTTTTAGCTGTAAAAACATTATTTTGTGCTATTTATATAGTTTTTTTTATTAAACTCTGTGTAGTTTGAGTTTAGTTTAGCCATTTTGTAATTTATATGTTTATAAAATTTATGGTTTTGTTGCTAATGATAGATTTTAGAATTTATTGATTTGCATGTAGATGTAGTGGTGAAATTAGGTTGTTAAATTTGTGATTTGCATGTGTTGTTAGATATAGGTTGTGAAAATTGTGATTTGTATCTGCTGGTAGATATAGGTTATGAAATTTAAAGTCTGGGTACTTTGTGGTAGGCACAACACTGTGATTGGATATAGAAGTGTGTTTTAATTGTAGGAATGACCTCATTTAATGGGAAGATTTGAACATTTATAGGGCAAACTCTGACAAAATTTCGGTAGAATTTTCATTGGATTTAGAAATATGTTAGAGATTAAAGACTATAGTTTCACACACAATGAACTGAATTGAATCCAGGTTTCAATTGCATCGTTAAAATTAAATTTATTCAATTTTCTCTGCATATTCATTGCAGTGAATTAATAAAGTCATATTTATTTATTTTCGTATTCGATTGCATCTTCCTTTCATCGAATTTTAAAAATTCATGCTCGTTAGAACTGTAAAATTAGCACTTATAACAATTAAAATTAATAATATTGAAATTCGTTGCATCTTCCTTGCATCAAATCACGAAAGTCATTTGAATAAATTTATGTGTTCGATTGCATTGTCCTTACATTGAACATAACAAAATTGAATCGCTTTTGAATAATAAGTTTTGCAATTATAACATTTAAAATTATTATAAATTATATTCGTTTGCATCTTCCTTACAAAGAATACACAAAGTCATTTGAATTTAATTCCGAATTCATATGCAGCGTCCCTGCATTGAATGGTAAAAATTGAATTGGCGTTGATGAATAATGTATGTGAATTGAAATTTATTAATATAAAATTAAAAAAAATGAATAAATTA
Organism: Bocquillonia castaneifolia; assembly: GCA_948193215.1. NCBI lineage: Eukaryota > Viridiplantae > Streptophyta > Magnoliopsida > Malpighiales > Euphorbiaceae > Bocquillonia > Bocquillonia castaneifolia. The sequence goes on along the minus strand of CANYLF010907609.1, from coordinate 6,055 downwards.
AAAGAATTAATATTTGAAATTTATTATATTAGAAATAGAGACTAAATGGAGACTAAATGTTTTAGTCACTATTTTTCTCTAAAATACGACTAAATGGAGACTAAATGGAGACTAAACTATTTTTCTCTAAAAAATGACTAAATAGAGGCAAAATAGAGACTAAATGGAGATTAAATGTTTTAGTCACTATTTTTCTCTATAAAAAACTTAAAAGTAGAGACTAAATGGAGACTAAAAGTTTTAGTCACTATTTTTCCCTAAAAAAACGACGAAATATAAGAGCTAATATTTCTATTATTTAATTTCTCTGTTACTATTATATATATTGCATTATTATATAATTGTTAATAAACAAGTATGTGAGGCGGTGGTCGTATTGGTCAGGGGACCTTCGGTAGAGGCCGAGGTGGTCTTGTTGGGAGGGAGGGGATCCCTCACCTGAGAGATCAGGAGGACGATCCTCTGACTAGAGTGGAGATGCCTCAGACTACAGAGGAGGTTCCTCAGCTTATGGAGGAGGTGTCTCAGCCTATGGAGGAGGAGCAGGAGGAGGAGCATCTTGACCGCCCTCCCTCTTAAGAGACATGTGATGATCTGTTACGCTTTGTACAGTGCGGAAAGATAAAAAGAGGTAATTTTTTCTTTAATTTCTTATTAATTACAATAATTTAATTATCATTTTTATTTATATTATTTACTATTTAATTAATCAAACTAATATACATTTGTTTTCACTAAGTATAGGGATAAATTAGAGCCTTCTAGGAAAGTCTCCAGATGCTTGACTGAGATTTCAAGAAGGGCTTCAAGCCTTATGGCATCAATTGGAAGTCCTTGACAGTTGAGAATCAACAGGCCATTTGGAGAGAGTTCAGGGTAAGTTATTTAATTCATATATGTACTTCACAAAATATTATTACTTATAACAAAATTTAACAACTAATCAAGTTCATTTCTTTTTGTTTTGCAGAAGTTACATAGGTGGGTGGAGAGCAAGGAGGCTATGAAGTGTGCTTTCTTAAAGCATGCTATGAACCAATACATCGACACTGTCC
>CANYLF010907609.1:0-2500 GCA_948193215.1 Bocquillonia castaneifolia | reverse complement strand
TATATAATATTTGTGGATAAAATTAATAATAATAGAGAAAAACAACTTCATTCCAACGTTAGTCTCTAATTAGTCGCTATTTTGTCGCTATATTGGCGACAAAATTGTTGACAAAATAAAGATAGATTTTCCAAACCCCATTTTGTCATAATTTAGTCACTTTTTTTGTCTCCAATTATTGGTCTCAATTAAGTCTCAATTTTGTCGCTATTGAGCAACTAAATAGTAGTCGACATTTCATCGCTAAATAGCGACTAAATTTTTTATTTTGTTGCTACTCTTGTTTGCGACAAATAAAACAACGACATATAAGTTGTATCGCTATTTAGTCTCTAAATTGATTTAGCGACAAACAAAGTTAAATTAGCGACTAAATATTTAGTCGCTAAAATGCGTTATTTTAGTAGTGGTAGATTCGACCTCGTACTCCGAGTTTATTACTACGATACACCCTGTGCACTTGTGGGATTCTGTCAAGTTTTTGGCGCCGTTGCCGGGGACAACAAAATTACTTATTTTTCAATTACGTTTCTTTTGTTATTGAAATTAGTTTTATTTAAAAAAAACAACATTAAAAAAATTGTAATTTTTTCCTCTTGATTTTTATGTGTTTTAATTTTTTTTTCTTTGGTTAGTAATTCATTATGAAAATGATTTTTCTTCTTCTTCTTCTTCTTTTGGTTTAAGTGTGTCTTTTTAGTAATTCATTATGAATGATTATGAATATGCTAACAAATTTTTGAACTTTAATGCACAGGATTCTTTATAAGATGATGGATATGCACAAATTAATTATCTTCAATTTTCTTTTCAGGTGTGCAATTGGTGTAGAGGAAATCACCATTCGAGTGATTGCTTAATCAACTATGCACCTCCACAACCTCAATTTTTCCAGATTTGTAATTGGTGTGGAGTAGGACGTCATTGGTGTAGATGCTCGATTAACTATACATCTCCACAACCTCAATTCACTCTGTTTAACATGCAAAATTAAACAAGAATAGTTCAAAGAACACTTACCTCTTAATGATTCCACAAGAAGTTGATTGTGCCAAGTCAAAATGCACTTTACAATGAAAATGCACTATAGTTTCACAACCTAATTTACTTTAGATTATTGTTGTTTTATAGAGTATTCTTCTCTTCTTTTGTTTTATATTTCTTTTTGTAAAAAATGATTCTTAATTTCCCTTTTTGAAGTTGTATATATATGTAACTCTTCCCAAGAGTTACTTACATACATACTCCATATATTATATTTAAACTATGTAATATATATATTTATTTAACATATCATAAATGTTTGTTGGTTCCGATCAACCCGTCTTGGGCGACCCGACTTAATTTTCAACACACTCATAATCATAATTTGAGTGGATAGTTCTATTCTCCTTGGAGGAATGATGATAGATTCATGTATGGTAATAGCTTTACTCAAAATTAAGAAGAATATTGTTCTCTATTTGATGGTTTGCAATGTCTCGTAGCACGGTTAAATGAATTGTATGGTCAAAAGCCAACATCAGTTGAAGAGTCCATTCAAAAGATGGAAGAATATGAGGATAAAATAAAAGGGGAAATAAATGAACAAAAGAGATTTGTTAAGAATGGTAGCAACACATTCTTTAGGAATGTGGATGATGAGTATGAATTTCAACAAACACATTCTCCTTGAAATTGTAAAGTATGTAATGGAGAAGACATTAAGCCCATGGAAGAGGATGTTGAGCAAGTCTTTGAAGTTCAGCAACAATTTCAAAATGCAGGCAATGAGAAGGATTTATGAGAATCCAACTTTCATGTTCTTGAGGAAACTTATGAAATTCTTCCAGATGAGGGTAACAAAGATGAAATTGACGTTGAGGATTCTAGTGATGAAGTAAACGTACCTCCACCCATCACCATCATTGTGGAAAAAGCGCCCGAGACGCGTTATTTGGTTATACCACCTGCCCGTCGGTTGGTTTCCAATAGCAATGGTGACATACCCACTAAATGGATTTTTTTATTAAATTTTATGAAAAACGTGGAGTCACCACCCGAATTGCTTCGGGATCACCCAGTGATTAACAAAAAGGTGGATTCCTTTGGAAAGTCCCATTCGTCATCACCACCAGATGATTTCTGGGTTCGGAATGAGTCCTCCATACTAAGGCAATTTTCCATTTGATTAAGTAATAAGGTCATTATTTCCCATTATAGACAAACAATATGAAGCGGTAAATCACCCAGAAAATAGAATGTAATGAATGGGCACGCCTAATACTGTTTCTAGTTGTTTTTAATTCTGCAATTGGTCCACTATTAATTAGCCCTGATCAATTGAGTGCAATTGGCTGTATTTTGTGAATTTCTATTTGTTTTAACAATAGTTGACCGAGTGGATTATTTACCCTATTTTTATTTACACCTGTAACATCCACAGTGAGTTTCTAATTTACTTTTATTTCTATTTTTGAAGTTAATATCTGCACATTAGTTAATTTACATTTTGACCCGG
>CANYLF010907556.1:0-12965 GCA_948193215.1 Bocquillonia castaneifolia | reverse complement strand
TTATCGTCAAGGACAGCGACTAAAAATATAATTAAATTAGGTTACTAATTACCAGTAGCACTTTTGTTTCTGTTCCAAAAATAATTACTACTACTAGTCATTTTAATAAGGAGTATTATTTAGTCCATGCAGATTCAATTTAATGATTGAAATGTTTATATTTGAATCAGAGATTCTCAATCTTAAATTCCAATTTTTTTTCTATGAATAAAAAAATATAAGATTATTAATTTTTACAATGTTGTTATTCTTTCGTATCTAATAGTATTTTTTTTAATATGCAATAACCATGGATATTTTGATATTCACCACAAATAAAATTGTAACACCCTTTATATCTAATATTTTATTTATTTCAGAAATATAATATACGTTAACATGTCAAACTCTTACATATAATTTATATTACAATAACAGAAATATACTTCCACACTAAATATTATTTAGTTTTTATTTTTTTATTTCATGATTTTAATTAATTCAGTACCAAACTTAAATTAACACGCTATTAAATATTTTTAACATAATAACATGCTTAAATACTCCACTGGCCCACCTGTAAATGCCTATTGATGAAAATGTTGATGCAGAATAGTCACCAAAACAGACATCAATTATTTTACTAAGCTGAAAAATAAATGCAAAGAAATGAGCTTACTACATAATAAGTAAATAACTAATTCAACTATTAACACATATTTATTCTAAGTTCTTAACAATTAAATAATCTAGTTTATTTTATACATATCATGACTTTCTACTTATTAAATGATTTGCTACTAGTATATTTACTTTTAGCACATTAAATTACACATCAACCTTAACAATATATTCACTTACAAAATATTGTAATATTAATTATAATAAATTAAAAATATTAATAAATATGATTTTATCTCAATATATTCTTATTCCTAATTTTTTTAATTTATTATTCATATATATAAACACACACATATTTTTATAATTTCTTAATTCCATCCATTTCACAAGTCTCACAATTCAAAGGCATATCATAATCAATTAATCAAGCAATAATCATCAATATCACATAAATGATCCATTTATATGAAAGGTGACTTATCCTCACAATTGCCTCACCCTTTCCTTTTTAACTCCCACATTTCATTTCATTTCATTTATTATGGTGGCCACCTAGTGGAACTATCCGTCCGGCTTAGTCCCACTATCTCACAATCATCAGGGGTAGCTATCCGCCCAGCTCAGCTTTCCCCTATCACTTTATTTTTTTTCAGTGAAGCTATCCACCCAGCTCAACTTCACTATCACATGTAATTCACACAAAGTCACCTTTCAAATAAGCATCTCATTCATATGAGACACAACATAATCACAAATTCACATCACAGCTCACATCTTCAAAATGCAACACTGTCTCAATTTCACATCAAAATATTCAAACAATATTAGCATAATTTATATATAATAAAACATATTCACATATTTAATCTACTTATATTATTCACTAGTAATTCCATAATAATTAAATTGAACTAAATAAAATTAACATAAATAAATATGCACAAATAGCTAGAATTAGCTATTTACTTACTTATTTAAACACACTTAAATCTTTATGCTTGTGAAGGTCCTTTTTCATTAATTGTATTCTCCTTACCTTTTGTAGGACCTAAATATATTTAATATATATTCGGTTTATAATTAAAATCAAGACATAATTATATATATTATACTTAGATGAAAAATAATAACGGTAACTATTTCGTTAACTAAGCAATTTACACAACTGATTTTTAAATTATTACTAAAAATTATAGAGATATGCTATAAATCTCATCTCTTACAGATTTGTACTCCTATCCATATAAAATCCGTAACAACAAAAATCATCTTAATATCATTTATACAAAGGAAGTTATGATATTTTTAGTATTACTACTCAAACTACTCGAATTAACAGAGTAGTAAAAAGTTTAATAAAAAATGATCAACCAAATGAATGAATTTTCTTATGAAATTTTACAGTTAGAGAACATCTTAAGGTTTCCTGGCCACAAAGATCACCTCAATCGGAGTTCTGTAGCTCAAGATATTAAATTTTTACTGAAGAGTCCGGGTGCAGAATTTCAGCAGAATAACAACTTAATTATCACTAAAATTTACTTCAAAATTTCTAACTTTTCCATGAAATAAAAATTATTTTCTTTTTGATTATACTTTAATTACATATTTACAGTATATATCTAATTTTTTTCAATTTTTTTAACCTTAATAATAATTAAAGAAAAATTAATTGAAAGAACTTACCGAATTAAGCTTTAATCATTTGTTGATCTTGATTTTGTTTTAATTTGGTAAGAATTTTATTTTTCACACTCTCTCACTCTTTAATCCTCTCCAACCCTCTCTTCTATTTATGAGATCTCTTATTTATTTTGTTTTGTTTTGTTTTATTTTATTTTATTTTATTATCTTTTATCTTTAATTTGTCTTAATTTAATTGGTTGTTTAAAGATTTCATCTTTATTCAACCAATTAAATTAATTTCACCAAAGATAATGTTTTTGACTAAATAAATCTGATGAGTCTCTCTTTTATCTTATCTTATTTTATTATCTTTTATCTTTAATTGTCTTAATTTAATTGGTTGTTTAAAGATTTCTTCTTTATTTAACTAATTAAATTAATTCTACCAAAGATGATGTCTTTGACTAAAATAAATCTAATTTGTAAATTTTAAAATTCCCTTAATCTCCTTATTTACTCATGTGAAATGACTTAAATACCCTTCATCAATATAACATGTCATTTATGTATAAATATGTAGTATATAATTATTTCTCTTTTTTTTTACATGTTTAAAATTTATTTTCACACCCATATAAATGTATGCATATTACTATGTTAATGCATGGAACTCATAATTAATTAAATGTTATATTATGAAAATATAAAATGGGTGTTAAAAAATCCAATCACATTACATAAAATAAAAACATTTTATTATTTTGGAACCGAATAAGAAAAACTATGGAGTATCGTATTTGAAGGAAAATTATTCCGTAGTTAGCCAACAATAAGAGGGGGGAAAAAAGCTGTTTAATTAGTTAAAGAGTATGGAGTCCATCGATTAAGACAAGATTCAAAGGGTTGAGGTTTGGTTTTACACGTAAAGATCCAAAACTACATACTACTCTCCACATCATACATGTCATCTGGCCCAAAATGGTCAATTGACAATTTACGACAAACGGCAGACAAAGAAGAAAGAATCATATCAATATAATGCCACAAAATTTTGGTTACAGAAAACACAAAGGATAATAATAATAATAATAATAATAATAAAATCACGAAAAAAAAATAAAATTAATCTAAATACATTAAACATAGCAAGATGAAGGTTATAGTAGTTTAGTTTTATAGAGTTTTTTTAGACCACCCACCAACTTTACAAAAGCCAGTTTCCAGGAAGAATCCTTCCTCCCTCTCCCCCCTTAAAAATAAACACAACGCCTCATTGGGCGCCCAACCAAATTCATGCATCTCTCTTTTACTTAACAGTACTATATATACATAAACTCTCTCGATTCTTTTCACTCAAGCAACTTTTATTTCCTTTCGTCTTTCTAATTCTCTATTAATATATATATGATATAATGGAAGCAATGAACAATTACATGTGTTCTACTTCATCTTCTTCGGATTCTTCATCCTCTGAATCGTCTTTCAATGGGTATACCAATGTTAATAGGCCGAGAAGCTTTAAAAAACCTGAAAGAATCAAAGGTCCTTGGAGTGCAGAAGAGGACAGGATTCTTACTGGTCTTGTTGAGCAACATGGACCTAGAAATTGGTCCTTAATTAGTAGATACATAAAGGGTCGTTCAGGAAAATCATGTAGGCTTAGATGGTGCAATCAACTTAGTCCAAATGTAGAGCACCGTCCATTTTCTTCAACCGAAGATGAAACCATCTTGGCTGCACATGCTAGCTACGGAAACCGTTGGGCCACCATTGCTCGGTTGCTTCCGGGAAGGACGGATAATGCCATCAAGAATCACTGGAATTCTACTTTAAAAAGAAGGGCAAAAGAACTACAGCAGCAGCAGCAGCAACAGCAGATGTTGCTGGAGAGTAATTTTGATTGCAATTATCAAAGGGCTGTGTCTGCTTTTGAGTCATCACGGGCGTCTAGTACTATGCGGCCACCAATGGCGCCAGTACAGGAAGAAGAAGATGCGTTGACAGCGTTGACTCTTGCGCCGCCGGGGACTGGTGGCAGCGGTGGCGGTGGTTATGGAATGGGGGCGGAGAATAGAGTGGATAGTATGCCAGCAGAGTTTTGGGATGTGATGAGGAATGTGATTGCAAGGGAAGTGAGAGAGTTTATGAGTTCTAGTTTAAATGAGACCGGCTAGTCAATTAATTTGTTCAGGTTTTCATTAGCAGAAAAAAAAAAAAACAATTAAAATGGTTGTTTTTTCTTTTCTTTTTTTTTTCCTTCTTCTATTTTTGGGTTGGGTTTGATTAAGTTGGTGTTAATACTCTGATCTTACCCTTTTCTTAATTAGTTAATTAATACATATCCTTTTCTTTTCTATCCTCTCTTTCTATTGTTGATTGTAAAAAAATGATCAATGTCTGAGGAATGAGGATGTTGGACCTTAGTTTTAAAAAAACTTTTATTTACAGGCTGTACCCAATTGAAAAAAAACGAAGATAACTATTTTTAATAAGGATCCCAATTTCTTTTATTGTGGAACTGAAATATGAATTCCAATTTTATACATATGCACGAGACAATGCAAGCATATATTATATTCAATATGATTAAATTAATCATCAGTAGAATGATTTTAAAATGTTTCATTATCAAACGATTATTTATTTTCTAATCAGTTGTGTGGCATTAAATTATAGTCTCTCATAAAGTAAAGTAGCACTGGATTTCAATTAAGAAGTAAGATTCAGTTTGAATTTTGATTGAACTTGATTTGATCACCTGGGTTGTGTGGTGTGTCTATAAATAAATAGTAATTGATCGTTTCTAAATATTCTAAATTGAGGGTAGTCGGAGTCGGATATATAAATTTGGTTTGGTAACTTTAGCTTTCACTAGATGAATTCAAGTGCCCAGATCCCTCAAGATGAAAATACAAGTAAAATGTGCTTTTTTTTTTTTAATATAGCATATGATACAATTGTATGCTGCTATAGCCAGTGTCACTAAGTTTGCAGTGATCTTATCAATGGAATTTATATGCACGTGAAAGATAATGGGAATAATATATTGTATGGCTCCACAATTTCCTTCCTTTGAAGGTCGAGGAAACCAAAATTCTGCAGGCAGCAAGGAGAGTAGATGCATGTACTGAAAATTGTGCCCCACTTTATAACTACACTTTTGGATTTTTATTTTGAATATAAAAGGCACTTTCACAATCTAAATGTGTAAAATACCATGTTTCGTAAACACATAAGGTTCCTCAACTCTGTTGAGACTTGGAGTATAGTGTTTGGACTGACACCATGGACGCGGTGGAGCCATAAACTTTGTCTTTCAATATCTAAATAACAAGTATTATTTATTTATTCTAATTATTGATGTAAAAAGAAGAAAAATTGTATATTTAAAAAGGAAATAAATATTCAAAAAGATTAAAAGACAAAAAATACATTTAAAAAATTTTAAAAAAAACATGAACTCAACGACTAATCTAAATAGAAGGGTTGGACAGTCAACTTTCTTTATTTCTCGTTTTTTTCATTTATTAAAATCTCATTTTTCCATTCTCCTTTTCTCATTCTCATCCACTCCCTTTATTTTCATTAAATCATTCTGTTTATATTCACTCTCTCTCTTTTTCTCATGTTTTTAGTTCCCTTCTTACTTTTTAATTTTATTCGTGTTTGAATTGTTAGATATTTTTAGGTAGACTGGAACAAAAAAGTGTCGATAATCTTCATCCTTAACGAAATGATAGTATTATGTAACATATATTAATTTATAATTATATTACAAATTCCTTCACTCATGGAAAAAAAAACATTACATTAAATGTCTAATACTATTAGTTTTTATTTTACGTCACTCACATCATTATAATGAGCAAGTTCATGATATAATTTTTCTTTTTTTTTTCGTATTAATTATTGCGTACATCAATACTTGGATATCCTATTATACATTCAATACTACTTTTGGATGTACATTATAAGTGTTATAATAATTGAATTAATATTTAACATATTTTGTAAAATTGTTCTATATAAAGTAAATAGTTAAAAAGTCCTCGTACGTCCATATTTTGATTGACAGTGAATTATTAGCATGTATGGAGGAGCACATACTACATTACAGTATAAATAATATCACATGAAGTGAATGAAAAGATGTAAAACCTAATTAATCTCCTTAATCAATCTTACATGTTTTTGTGATGTGGAAGGTTTGTCTGCCATTACTCGATAATTACAGAATGATTATGTTGCCATTAATTTCAAGTTTCAACCCGCATGCGCTATATCTCCACATGATAATTTATCTAATTGTTGCAAATGCATAAAAAATATAGCATATGCTTAAAATTGTGGCATGAATTATTATTTTTACGCTAAGGAAGATGTGTCATCAACTAACATATCAATAACCACCGAGCTTGTGGTCCAGTGGTATAAGGTACTGCCTTAAGTTTTTTGAGGTCAGGGGTTAGATCCTGATTGGGAGCAAGTCTTGGTGGTACTTTCAGAAAACTGTGGGTACAGGTTTACAGGCCCGTAGTGAATCTCACGAAGGCTTGCGATGGGGAGGACAGTGAAATAATCTGATCAATCATTAAATGGGGGTTGGGATAGTAGTGTTAAGCGTATCACCACTTATAAAAAAAACTATCATATCAATATTTTAATAAAAGGGCAAGGCCTTTGAAAGTCTGTTGATGTTTCTTTCACCTTTCCTGTTTGGCCTAACATTTGTTGTATGTAGTCAATTAGTAAATCTTTTCTTGTTTTGGATGCAATCATGTCTTTACGAACATCGTTTCTTTTTTGCACATAAAAAGAGTTTCAGCGTTAAATAAACCAGCTAATTCGATATGACATTGATTTTAATTGTTTGTGTGGAAATAAGTTGGCATGATTTGAGCGTTATACTTATCTCTAGTCTCTATTGACTTTTGTCCTTTTGAAATAATTGAAATATTTCATTACAATTTTGATTTAAGCTTTTCCCTAATTTTAGTTGAGAAGCCTGGTTATATTTACGGTTATAGTTGTTTCCATGTGTTCCAGCTTGAAAGGAAAAGGAAATTCAAACTCATAATTACCAATCCACCACCCATGAATTGATAAAAAAAAAAAACCCATAGTCAAGGCAAACTTTATGTTAATAACTTAATATAATCAAGTTCACTCACAAATTAACAGATCCTACGAAAATAATTTTAGATAAATAGCTTAGATTTATAATTTTCCAATCTAATGTCTCTAATTCGTTATGCCAGAGGTTAACAAATTATGAGCTATATGGTGTTTTTAACAACCGGTGAGTGCCAAGTGTAAAAAGGAAAAAAAAATTGGCCCCAATGGAGAATGCATTGGGAAGCTGACTGATTGACAATTGTTCACTATGGTCAGATGCCTTTTTTTTTTTTTTACTGTTTTCTGTTGTTAGAGTGCTGGAAAAATTTGAAATGTTAACACGTTAAAATTATAATTTTTCTAACTGTGTGTGTGAATCTTCACACTTATTTTTTTATGGAATTCAACAGACGGTCTTCTTTAAGGACAAAGCAAGCTCCAAAACTTGAACATGAGACCTTAGGGAGGGAGACATCCCACTACCACTAGGCCAAAACTCATTGGTCAGATGTTCTTTATGGGCTACCGACAACACAAACAACCAAAGTTCTCCACCTGTCCATCCTGTATTCTCGAGTGCCAGACCATATTACAGAGTTCAGTCATCGACACTACAAAGCTAATTCTTTGTTTCACCAGTGTGCAAAAAGCAAAGTTCAACTGAACAAAATCTAATTATTTTGTAAAAGATGGTTTAGTTTGATATTTACTTCTAAAAAGTTTTAATTTTTGATTTTAATAGTTTGGTAAACCGAATCATAAAAAAAAATCAATTGTTTCATATTTAATTATGTGATAATTTTTAATATGATAAATATTTATACAATAATTTAAAGATAAATAAAAAATTAAATTTAAATGAACTGCCTTAAAATAAAGTGAATAATTCAAATGGGTTTATTTATAATTTATTATAAGAGTTAATTTGATTTCATTTTAATTTCTAATGATAAAAAAAACTTATTGTTTTTCTTAGATTTGGACTTAAACTGAATCAACCGGCTACACAACTAATGATGGAGTTGGGGGAGCCATAACCCATGGTCCTGCTTAACTTTACAAAAAAAAATTCCTAGATAAATTTTAGTATATTTTAATGTTGAGTCTCCTAAATTACTATTTTTATACATATTTAGAGTGTTTGTTTATGTAAATTATAACATATGATTATTAGTATAATAAGCTTGTTTAGGATTGCTGTTTAGGGGTAAACGGCGCTTTTTTAATTTTTTTGAATTAATTGTTTGATTTTTTTCATTTTTTCAAAATTGTTTTTTGAAAAAGTGTTTTTTTAGAAAAACACCTACACACATGCTTTTTTCATCAGCAATTTTCAAAATTGAAAAATTCAAAAAAAAATTGTTTTTACAAAACGTGTTTGCGGAACCGCAATGCCAAACGATCGGCTCATTTAAAAAAAATCATGGCTTTGTCACTGTACACACAGCCATCTTTTAAAAAACTCCCAATTACGGTTCGATCAGAAAGAGAATTTGGGTCATGTATGTGTGGTCCTACTTGCAATTAGGGGTGTGCAAAAACTGAACCGGATCTAGAAACTGAATCGAACCGATTTATGAAATTTGGTTCGGTTTATTTGGTAAACGGTTCGGTTTGATTCTTATTTTCAAAAATTTTGGTTTTTGGTTTTCGGTTCAGTTTTCATGTTTGAAAAACCGAACCGAAAACCGATATTATTTAATTTAATTTTTTTATATTTATATATATATTATATTTTACTTATTATATATATTTTTTGATATATTTTTATATGTTTTTTGTTTTTTTATATACATGTAATGATTTTTTAATATATGAGTATATAAAATTTAATAAATATTTATTTAAAATTTTAAAAATAAAAAAAAATAAAAAATATATATAAAACAAAAACCAACCAAACCGAACAGAAACCAAAAACAAGAAATAAATTTGGTTTGGTTTGGTTCGGTTTAAGGATTAATTTGGTTCGGTTCAGTTTCAACTTTGGACTATCGAAAATGGATCGGTTTGGTCTGATTCAAATCGAACCGAACCAATGCACACCCCTATTTGCAATTATATCATATTCCACACAACCACAATCCAGTCACAGTTTTTTTTTTAATTTTTCTGGCTTATTCGGTACAAGAAGTAAAAAGTAAAATCCTTTCATTCATATTTCATATATTAAGTTTTAAATTGAAGAATTTCAAATAACACGTGATTAATTAGTTATTAGTTTAAATTTTCATTTATTAGCATTTCAAATTTATTTCAAGTAGTTTTCTTTTGATTAGTTGAGGGAGGGGATCCGAACCTGGATCTATCAGGTCAATTATAATGTCTCTACCAGTAGGCTATATCTAGGGAGACAATTTTATTTCAAATAGTTGCTCACATTGGATTCATTTTTTGATATAAAAACTGACAACAATTCGCAAGTATACGGAATAGTTATAGTAATAACTCGGGATACGAGGTCGATCCACAGGGACAATCGTATGAAATTCTATTTTTCGATTAAAAAGACAAATTGCGGAAAATTAAAACGAAAACATTTGATTTGATTTTGAAGTCTTTTTAAACTAAATTAACTTAATTAATTTCAAGCAAGAAATAAATGATAACTACTAAAAATTAATTCAATAGAAAAATTCAATAAAACACATACTAGAGTTCGGGATTTATCTAAGGGCGTAATTTTAACTATCAATACAATTCAATTAAGCAGGATTTTATAAAAAATATTTTAATCCTCTATCGAGGTAAAAAAAAGTATTTAATTGAATTAGCTATGCTACTTTTTCAATGCATACCAATTAAAACAATCAAATCCATTAAGCAAATCCTTAATTTGGGTTTAGGTTAATTGTTGTTTCCGTATTAACATCTAAACGAGTTCAATTTCCAAATCCGGTTTAATTCAATCCATCCATTGAACAATAAACCTAATAAACACACATTCAAGGTGGCCAATCAAGAAATATGTTAAAATAGTCTCTTGGAAATTAATTGAATTGAATAAAAATAAGAAAAACTAAAATTAATTAATTAATCACATATTGATAATTAATTTACCCCTAATAGATTACATCCTTCCCTCTAGTAAAAGGATTAGTTCCAATACGTAATAAAAATCATCAAATTAACAATAAAAATAATTAAACAAACCATAAACATTAATAAAATAAAATTATGATTAAAGAAGAATAAACTTAGTCTTTTAATTTGTTGAATGGAAGCTTAATCTTCATAAATCTTTAAGAAACCCACTCGAATCTCCTTGAAATCCTCCAATTGAATCCTAATTTGAGAGAAAATAAAATGCAAAGAGTGTCTAAATAGAGGCTATAACAAAAATACCTTGTATTTATAGTGTAACACACCTTAAAACCTAAAAATACCCTAGAAACCAATAAAAACCGGACTAAACCAACCCAAAATCACCCAAAAACCAATTGAACCAAGAGAAAATTCAGATTTTATGGTTGAACCGGACCTGACCACGCAGTCCGGTTCAAAAGGGCTACTCCGGTTCCAATTTTCTCCTCAAATTTCGTTGATTTGTGGGCGAACCGGACCAGGTCTGATCCGGTTCCAGGTCCGGTTCACTGCTGGATCTTTGGAAAGAAATTTTTCTTGAACCAAACCACTTGATCAGGTCAACGGACCTAGTTTGGCTGCGGTCAACGGTCCAGTTCTATCTTTGTCCGTCCGGTTCTTGCTCAATTTGACTCCGAATTCTTCCCGGTTCGATTCCACGCGTTTCTAACACTAAAAATTTATAGAATATGAAAAAATAAGTGCTAAATAAACTAAAATGAGGAAGAAATTGAATTAAAACCAACTAAAATATGTAGAATAAAATCCAGTTATCAACCAATAATAGGATGATACTTAGGCCTATCAACTAAAGTCCATACTTTATTACTCTCAAATGGGTTGAGTTCTTCTTGCATAGCAAGGACCTAACTTTCATCATTTATAGCCTCATTTATGTTCCTTGGCTCAATTTGAGAAAGAAATGCAAGATTAGAATCTAAGAGTTTAAGTTAGTTCCGAGTACTTACACCCTTAGAGGTCTCACCAATAATGTCATCCTTGGGGTGATCTTTGGTGAATCTCCACTCCTTAGGAAGGTCTCCATGCACTTGTTGGTGATCCACATGTGCTTAATCATCAATTTCATCTCCATGTGCATGTTCTTCCTGTGATTTCTTATCATTGTTGAGCTCCTTTAATGATTGAGGCTGTTCTTCCCCAATATTGAGCTTTTCAAATTCTCCTAGAAAATCACCATAAGAAATACATTTCACAAGATCAAGTTTACTAGTTTCATCAAAGGTAACATGCATGGATTCTTCAACAATTAGAGGTCTTTTATTAAAAACTCTATAAGCTTTGCTTGAGTTGGAATAACCTAGAAAGACTCCAATATCCATTTTGGATGCAAATTTACCAAGATAGTCCTTGGTATTGAGAATGTAACATTTACAACCAAATACTCTAAAATATGAAATATTGGGTGTTTTACCATTCTATAACTCATAAGGAGTTTTGTTTAAAATAGGTCTTTTGGAAACACGATTTAAAATATAACATGATGTGTTGATGGCCTCCGCCCAAAAGTAAGTTGGTAAATCATACTCATTAAGCATATTTCTAGCCATCTCAATCAATGTATGATTTTTTCCTTCTACAACACCATTTTATTGAGGAGTTCTTAGACATGAAAAGTTATGTGAAATACCTCTTTTGGAACAAAAATTTTCAAAAGCTTCATTTTCAAATTCTTTTCCATGATCACTTCTCAAAGCGGTTATGAAATAGCCTTTTTCATTTTGAACACGTTTTGTATAACATTTAAAAGTTTCAAAAGCATCACTCTTATGAGTAAGGAATGCAACCCAAGTAAATCTAGAGTAGTCATCAACAATGTCATAGGTGTAGTGTTTTACACTCAAGCTTATTACTTGTGAAGGTCCAAACAAATCCATATGAAGTAATTCAAGTGGTCCCAAAGTGCTTACTTGGTTCTTTGGTTTGAAGGAGGATTTGACTTGTTTTCCCTTTTGACAAGCTTTATATATCTTGTCCTTAGAGTATTTTATCTTTGGCAAGTCTCTCACAAGCTCCCCCTTGCTTAGGCTTTCAATTAAATCCATGTTAGCATGCCCAAGTCTTCTATGCCAAAGCCAAGAATCATTTCTAATAGACATAAGACACTTCACATTTTGGTTAGCAAGAGAGTGCAGGTCAATTGTGTAGATATTACTAGATCTTTTACCTTTGAATACAATTTTATCATCCAATTATTTGGAGACTAAGCATGTATTTGTGTCAAAAATAACTTTGTACCCATTATCACACAATTGACATACACTAAGTAGGTTATGCTTTAAACCATCAACAAGAAAAACATTTTGAATGCAAGTTGAAGAGAGATTACCGATGGTGCCAATACCAATTACCTTACCCTTGGCATTGTCACCAAATGTGAGAGATCCACCATTCTTCTTCTCAAGTTTAGAGAATAGCCTTCTATCACCGGTCTTGTGTTTAGAGCATCCACTATCAAGAACCCATTCATTTGCTTCACTTGTAATTTTCAAGCATACCTACAAACACAAGTTATTTAC